>JBCFXI010000494.1:0-152294 GCA_038496175.1 Ampulex compressa
ATATATGCACATACACATACATATATACATACATATACAGAGACATATGTACACACGTACGTCCTCGCGCTCTTCTACACGGACGCCGATGTATATACGCGTACATATATAGGTGAACGCGCCGCCGCTAGGCGATATTAATTTCTCTGCGAGGGCTTTCGTCCACCTACCTTCCCGCTGCGACCATGGAAGGTCCCTCGTGACCCCCCGCGCGACAGAACGCTCCGAGTTGTGACTTTCGGCGGTCATTTCAAACCATCGCGGTCGCCCCCGACCACCGCACCCTCTCAGCCCTCCCGACTCTCCCTCCTTCTCTCTTCCCTCCTTTCTCTCTCTTTCTACGCAGGTAGCGCTCCTGGAACTTTTTCCCCGGCGGCCCGTCTCGTCGAGACCTTAGCGCGATGGAAAATCCCCTATGATGGAGCAGGTATAAGTTCGGTTCTTCCTCGGGACCGACGACGGAGACAAGTGTACCGGTTTTGAGTCACGATCGTAGGGAAAGAGGATTCGAGTGGCATGCTCAGGTTTGACGGGACGAAGGGTGGAAATTGAATGGCATCGTTCGCTTATCTTAGGGTGATTAGCGAGATCGTCTTTACGGGTGGGGGCCGTCCCGTGCTCGCAATACTATTTTCTCGTCGATCGAACGCTCGGGCGGCCCGACGAGACACGTCACCGCAGCATTTCGTGCCGTTCGATTTTTGCTCCGCCGCACGGGAAGCGCTCGAGCTTACGGCTGCGCTTTGGGACGGATCTAAATCCGATTAAGGCAGATCACTCGCGCGACAACGTAGGTATAAATTTTGCGAATGGAAATGGACGAAAATCGTATCCCCGTCTTAGTCGGTGCGAACTACGGGCTAACTATAGGATTGGGTCAATCTTGCGAGGTACCCTGAAATAGAACCGGATCGATCGAAACGGATTTGAATATGAACCGTGTTGGAGCGATAGTTATCGTCCAACCCGAACGTGAACTATCGCGCTCGTAGCGCTTAAACGATAGCCAAAGAGGGATGATTTTAGCCAAGTATCGATACGCGTGTCTTTGGGAAGCAACGTTTTAACGCGAAAACAAGATTTTTGTCGTTTCAAAATATCGTTTGAAAAATAATACGCGAGACATTAAAATCGGTAGGCCATATTGTTAGCCGCTGGGCTTCGAGTTATCTCGATATTTTAATTCGCCACGAAAAACGTCTCATCGTACATACGCGCGTAAGTACTACGAAAGTCGGAGTACTTTTTAGCCCCCTATTCCCTAACGAGTTCATGCGCCGTTGTACCGTAATTGTACCCATCGTGTTTCGATTCGACCCGTATTCGTTCGGTTCTTCGGACCTACCGCTGTCGCTAATCACTTTTTCGCGTTATCTCCGACCACGATCATCTCGCGATTTTGTATTCTTCGCTACCGAGATGAAGCCGCGGCTCTTTCGCTTGGATATACGTGCACGTAGGATGAAACAGATTGGCGGGATAAGATCTCGGTTCGCTTTGAAAAGGAGAACGACGAGAATTGTCCGGTGACAACGGTCTGCTCTTTGGTTTACGAATCTCTCATCCATCGACACCGTCGATGCTCACCGTCGAGATAGACGCTTCCTATTCCGATTCAATTTGTTCGCGGTATGCATCGGCCCTGCACCTCTATTGATTCTTTGGTTTAAAAAGATATTTCCAAAACGTGCTGGCGAGATTCGATTTTGCGCCGTAATAGAAGGAAGGGCAGACAAATTGAAACTACGCCATGTCCCCGAAAGGTTATACTCGGTTCTCCAAACGAACTTTGAAATTTTTACAATCGCGCGCGATATCGAAAATTACACGAGAAATATCGATCGCCAGCCCTATGGATAACGCGCGGGACTACTTTGCGGCGAATACATCGGTCAAAAATGATTTTGAGCCTTTACGCACGCGTTTCAAATGCACCTCCACGCGTTGTTTCGCCATCGAGATCGGACGATGAATATTCGCGCGCATCGCTTCTTCGGTTCTCCGCTGAACCTAGCCGAATCGGGATATCATTTTTACTCTAATTCGACATTAGCGCGCGTACAATATGCGGCGAAATGAAATTTCGCTGGATGACGAAGACGCAGAGAGTTAGACGTCGAGGCTGGCAAAGCCGGAAAGTAGAACGTTTCGAAATGCTCCACGTCCTGCTTGGTATGGACCGCCGACTCGACGATCCTTTGTAATCTCGTTGAGGACGATCGCGGGCCATCCCCGGGCTGGGGGATCCCCGAGTCTAAAACCCGTATAGTGCCCGTAGCCACCCTCATCGCGCGCGTAAATCACAATAGAGGCGGAAAGTGGCGTGGAGAACTTCTCAAGCAGGGATATGTTCTTGCCGTAGTCTTCCACCCACCGTGCCCCGTCGGCTTCTCCGTTCTTCATCACCGTCGCAGCCTCTTCTTTTTCTCCCCTCTTCTCTCTCCCCTCTCCCCTCTCCGCCGGCCTTCCTTCCACCTCCTTCGCTCCCCTCGCCCGTCCTCCCCCTTTCGGCCCACGAGTCATCCTTCTTGCACCGCCTACGGAGCTCCTTCGCCAAGTGCCCCGTGGAACCGTGTCACGGACCTGCCATTGCGTCCTGATATATCGCGCGAATATCACGGAATTCGGCGTAACCTCGCGTGCTGGATTACGACGACAAATTATATCGACAGCGGTCAGAGTGCCGGTATTAATATTTGGACGAGGAGCGTGTAGAAGCGTGCTCGTCCGTGGGGAGAATGGATCGTAATGCTCGAATTCGCATCTTCCACCAGAACGACTTACGCGATCGAGAGCGATGGGGATATTACGAAAGAAGGCTCGGACTTGACTTGCGCGTTAAAAACGTTGGTCTAATCTTGAACTATCGTCTTTAAACCTCTCGACGCTCTACGTATATACCTTGGATTCGATAACGCAGACCTGATTTTAAACGACGGATTCACCGACTTCGGAGATCTCGGTGGTCAATGTTAAAGACATTTTTAAAAAACCAACGATCAAACGTACGCGATCGAGCGAGACATTCGAAATCGATGCACGCGAGTTTTTTCCCGTGGCGCAACTCGAGAAGAGTACCTTCCACGGAGCAAAGATAAGCCGAGGGTCAGCCAGCGCATTTAATACAGCGTAATATACGAGTTGCAATATATAGCGGCGCACGTAGCCGCGAAGGAACGGTGGTGCGCGCGTGTGTTGGTAGGTGTGGGCGCGCGCACACACAGTGGTCGGCGGCACCGCTGGCACTCGAGGCCGGCGCGGCGGCCGGGGGGCGGAGTGTGGCGGCGAGGGGGAGGGGGGGGGCAAATATGGGGGTGGAAAGACCGAACGTCGTCCTTTATACCTTAGGTGGTCCCCGTGGATCCTAGCCGAGTCCTCCTTTCGTATCTTTACCCCCATTTCATCTCCTGCCACCCCACCAGCTCCCAAACCGCCCTTATTCTCTCCTCTAGCCTTTACCGCGCTCCTCGGATCGAGTCTCTTAGGTTGGGTTTCCGTCCCATCCCCCCCTCCCCCTCCCCGCCCTCCTTCGCCGCCCCGAGTCGCCCGAGGCAAAAAACCTACCAACCTTCGGCGGGAGCGGCCGGGTGTGGGTGCGGGTGCGGGTGCGCGGGAGGGGGAGGTGAAAGCGACGGGGAACGCAGTGCAGGGGGTGACTCTGACGGTGGATGAAGGTAGAGATATTTTTCGAGCGTTCGGCCATGATTTTCGTCCTCCTCGATAACGCGAGGAAATCAATAAGATTCTCCCTTGGAACACCTTAAACTTGCGGAGGACGTACCGGTATTTACAGCGCGATGCGATAAAGTACCGGCTGACGTATTAGCCGTTAGGTGGGCGTAATACGTGCAATCGATACGCGTTGTTTCGATCGTGTGTACACACGACCAGCGGTACATTCGGTACATTGCGAAAACAACGGCTCGCCGGACATCGATACCCTCGTTTATTCTCTTTGGCCGACGGATAAACAAAATCTAAAAATCGGGGAATACCTCTCGGAGGAGGAAGATCGTGGTTGCATTGTGCAACGCGGCGCGAAAGAAATCGGCACGTTCTACATAGCTATGCGCGTTCATCGCCAACATTTCCCAGATTTACAGGATCGAGAGAGCACTTTGTAATATTAACGTAACGACGATTATTTGGAAATTCGTAATCGACGCGTTGTACCCGCTGATAATTTTTCCATTAATTTTCTTTTTCTTTTTTTTTTTTCAGGAACGGAACGAACGATCTTTCCACGTTTCGCATCAACGGTAATTCTAACGATCGTCCAACCGAGTTGATCGTGGAACCAAAATAGGAGTTTCGCTTATCCACATTCTACTGCGAATACGAATAGATTTTACGTAGGCGCGAGTTTGGATCGTTACGATTCCGACACGAAGGTCGCCTGTAGGGACGATTGTTCTTCCAGGTCGTAGATATGAAATTACGCCGATCGTAACCGCGGTACCTTCGCGTCACGGTAACCGCGGATCCTCGAGAGAATCGGACCGAGCGGAAACGGGAAAGTTTCGCGACGGCGCGAGAAACTCGCCGGGCCGAAACGACGACCGATCTTGGGGAACGAAAATCCTTAGAATTTTTACCTTCGGCCCGCTCGTCTGTCGCTACACCTAGCCCGATATTTCTGAAATGCTGGAGCCGCCGCAGGAGGGGTAGGAGAGGAGAGGAGCGGGGGCGTGCTCGAGAAGAATGCAAGGTGGTGCGCGCGGGAGGACGAGGGCTGATATAGAAAGATATTTTTCAGGCTTCTACCCAACGGTCCGCCGAGCCTTAGAGAGAACCAACCCTCGATCATGGCCCAGGATTCCCCTCGTTCTGCGGGTACGCCGGTTGACCCTCGTCATCGCGGATCGAGAAAAAAATATCGCGGTGAACTCGAAATTTTCGTAAATGTACGACGGGACTAATTATCGAGCATATTAGAATTACGAAAATTTGCTCGCGGCCCAACGTGGGCCTTTGCTTTTTTAACCGTTTGCGATGGAAAAAATGTAGCTTCGTCCACGCCGGCTAATCTACGGCGTAGCCGACGTTCGCGTCGTGCCGAATCCTCCGTCCTTCGTGCTCGGGCCTTTTTCGAACCGCGTTCTTAACGCTCTCGGCAAAAAAAAAGAGAAAAAGAACTAACGCGAAGCGGTATCGCGGTAAGTTTATATTCGCAGCGAAAGTGATACGTACATCAAAGATACGATGCGTGGATACGTGATACGAACCTCGTATAATAAAATACCTTCTTTCGTATACGTTGCAAAAAGTGATCATTGGTTTTCCTCGATTTTGTTTCCGCAGAATAAGAATTACAAGTCCAAGCTGCGCGGGTAAAAAAAAGGGCGCGAGCACGGATCCATACCGATCCAGGCACGGCTGCCGGCAAACACTAAAACCGTCGAGCGTGGAAGAGTTAAAATTACACCACGGAAAAACCGAAGGGGCTCAAACGCGTATACCCGATGGTCGTAAATAGGAAGGTAGTCGAGATTCGATTCGATTCGAGCGTAGCGATCGTCGCGAAGCATCGATAGCCGGGAAAAGGATGCCGAGAGCCATGCTCGACGTAGGACCGCGAAGGGTTAACGAACTCACCGCGGGCCCAGTAGCGAACCTAGCGACCATTTATAATATTGCCATTGATGGATTAATTTCTAATTTGGTTAACGAACTTGCCGGCACGAGAGCGGACGGTTACGTGAGGTCGATAAGCGCGCATCGGGGGGTTCGCTCCTTGGGCGAACGACTGGCCCGTATCTTTCCCGCTCGCACGGTGGAAGGCGTACCTACGATGCGGCGCCCTAACGGTTAAATATTTTAATTAAGGAAACCTATCGCGGCTTCCTTTGCGCCGTGCCCGGGGAAAGCTAAGTTCACGGAAATTCGAACGGCGATATGCTTCGAATAGCTAATTCGCGCGCGATGCTAAATGCGGTAACTTCGTTCATTGTAAAGTCTAATCGTTACATTTCTCCGGGAGTGATAAGGAACCGTGTACGTTTCGGCCGTTACGACCTTACCGCCGTTTTCCGGGGATCCTTACGCGATAATAAACTCGCCGCTCGATGAATCGCGGTAATATCGTAATAATGTCGTAGTATTTATTTTATGCACGAATACGATACCGTTTTCTCGCGTGCCTTACTCCGTCTTAAGGTATACTCGGCCTGAAACGAGAGAGTCTCGTTACGCGCACGCTTCTCTCCTGCACTTTTCCACGCTCGCAGTCTTCCCCGACACCTCTTCCACGTATTTCCTTTTACTCTCGGTACTCGTGCCCCCGGTTAATTATCCTTTATACGCGCGTACAGGGAATGCCTCAATGCCATTTGTCCTTCCTTCGTTCATCGTTCCTCTTCTCCGCGGTGCATCGCTCGCTGCGTTTCGTATTTGTTGCGTTAAAAACTTACGTGCGTGGAACCGGGCTCCGGCATCGCATTATTCGCTATCGACGCTACGCATCGATCTTGCACGCGCAACGGTACGACGAGCCGCGTCGATGGCGCAGGGCGAAAAATCGTGGAGGCGGGAGAAAATTTTTGGCGTTCTCCCTCCCGCGGACTTGGGTAACCCCTGCGAGTATACGACTAATTGTGCGAGCGAGAGAACAAAGTAGGACAAAGGAAGGGACGAGGAACAATACGGGATGACCGAGCTCGGTGGTTTCTTCGGGGTAACACGTCGGGATTAAACGTTCCCTTTGTTCGTTCTGGTCAGAGTCGCTAGTCCGGTCGGCCCCGTACCCCTTTGTCCTCCGCTGTCTTTTTGCAAGAAGCCTCTTCCTTCCCCTTAACCCCACCCCTACCCTCCCCTACCCACCTTTCCCGCTCCTTCACCCTCTTTTCCTCCGTATTAGACCCTTAGGTAATGCCATCGTGCCCGCCACCCTGGACTCCGCCGACCAGTCCCCCACAATTTCGATCTCCACCCTTCGTAGACCGAAACTCGCATCCCGGCTTCCATCCGGCCAACGAGTCCCTCCCGTACCCCCTCCCCGGAGAGCAGCCACGGAGCTGCCCCGAGCAGCTCCCAAGCAGCCCCCAGGCAGCCCCCGAGCAGCCCCCGAGCAGCCCCCAAGCAGCCCCCAAGCAGCCCCCGTGCCGCCTTACCGACGTGGGCTCCTTCTCCCAGCGGGAGCGAACGAAGGACGACGATGGAGGGGTTCGAGAAGGGGAGGAAGTTGGGCGGAAGGGTAAGTTTCTTGTTAGGGTCCAGACTCACTGGCGACTCCTAAGTTGCTATAGGCATGTGTTTCGTGGCACGGAAGGGACGTGGAGGGGTGAGGAGTGGGAGGGGAGGGGGAGGGGGAGGGGAGTCGGAGGGTGACGACTCGGGAAGAGGGAACGGATGGACGGAGGTAGCGAAGGGTGCAAACAACCGTGGCTCGACAAACAAACCTATGGACTCGAAACCCGGCCGTGATTCGGATTGTTTGAAGATCGAATCAGGTCCGAACCACGAGCGAGCGCGACCGCTCGAGCTCGATAGTCCGGTGGACATCGGTTAAGAGGACGAGACGTTCCGATGATTTTCACCCTCGAGGGCCGCTCTACCCGATCCCAACCGTCGAGTCCCGCCGACGGGCATCTCCGAGGAAGGCGACCGGGACGCGGGCTAATGTCGTCGATGCGAGCAAAGCGGAAAGTACGAGGAGAGTTCTAGCCGAATTAGAAACGGAGGACTCGCCCGGTACGCGCGTACGGATACGCGCGTCTTTCGTTTATTTGGCTCTGGCATCGTCTACCGTCGTCTCGCCGCGGATCCAACCGTTCGAAGCTGGCTTTCGACCTTGGAGAGATACGGTACGCTACGTCGCGGAGTAGGATCTAGAAGCGATCGGAATATGGACCGAAGTTTTCGGAATTCGGCACCAAACCCTCATCCATCGGGAGGATCTCGCTCTCGAAAGGGGCGTTTTATTTTTCAACGGTAGAGTTGCAACCCCGGCCTTCGGCATCGACGCCAACGATCATATCCGTCGACGCTTTAACGAGCCTCGTCGGACGACCAAGACGTCCCGCATTATGCCCAAAATCCATCTCCTTCCTCGTCGCTATAAATCGCTCGAACATCGCGCGTGACAGTCCCCAGAAATTATCGATTCCCGGCCATCGAGCCCGACACGCCGAATGCATCGTAAACTCCATCGTCGTTGAGGATCGATCGCGCGGACGTATTCGGCGGCGTCGAAAGGGTACGGAAGGGTGCCGGAAGCGCGTCGCTTAAGAGGCGAGGGATAACAAGAACGCGAAGGTCGGTGCAGCGCGGCGCGAGCGCGATTCGGTGAGAGATCCGAGGTGGGCGAGCCAAGGGCAGTGGAGGCCGAACTCGGGCAGGAGTTCCGGCCGGTGGAGATCGGCGTCGATCGAACCGGTAGGCGCGCGCTCGTTCGATCCGGCCTTACGGCCTAGACTCTTCGTGCCCGAGGTGAACGTTCTTCGTTCACCGGCGCTCGTACACGGCCGGACATTATTTAATAATGCATTACTAGGTACATTAACGCGATACAGGGACGATACGCGGCGGTGCCTAGATACATCCTGGGTCCGGCGTGTGCGAGAGGAGGGCTCCCTACCGAGCCGCGTACGTACGCGCGCGCCCACCTATCTTTGTGTACCTTTCAGCGTAGTGACGCGCAAAAGCGGGGTAACCGTGGGGGGCTGACCACCCTCTCGCTACCCGTCCACCCACTCTCCCCCCTCCCCACCCCCCAGCCCCTTCCTCTACCACCGGCTTCCTACCCGTCCGTGGGCGCACCTCCACAGGGCGCCGTCCACCCACACGAGGATCCCCGGACGTAAACGCGGACACGCGTGTCCGCATACGTATCGTGGCGCGCACACGCGTTCCCCGCCGGGCTGTATATTCCAGGACTGCGGGCATAGTTACGGTGCAGCGTGCAATATGCACGGCGCGGAGAGTGCGCGGACTATACCGCTGGAAGGGCCGAGTGCGACCGAGAGCGAGGGTGGCGCGGCGGCGGTGCCGGCGGAGAGAGGAAGGGTGGGTTTGGAGCGAGGTACGGTGGACAGAGCGGTGGACTAACCGGGGCTCGTGTTACGCTTCGCGCACGGCCCGGCCTCGGTATGGGTGCACCCATACGCCCGCCGGAGGCTGGAATCGGGGATGGGGTCGCGGCCCGAGGGGGGAGGGGGAGGGGCGAGGGGCGAGGGGCGAGGGGCGAGAGCGAGCGGGACAAAGGTAGCCGGAGTACACTCTAACCAAAATGTTAATTATTTAACTAGCAGGAAGCTCGGCTAACGAGCCGAGTATACGAAGCTGAGAAATGGGGGAGGACGCCGGCCGGGAGGGGGGGGGGGGGCTCGCGGATCGCGCGCGCGAGCCGGCCCGACCGTCGCGGCTTTCGACACGTCCAATTACCACCTCTGGGAAAGGCTCGCTGAAAAGAGCAGCTTAGTATGAACGGCGACACCTTGTTACCGAGGCTGCCCGACGTTTCGAATGGTTAGAACGTCGCGCCGGAGACCGTAACGACGCTCGTCGACGCCTCGGAACGACGCCAACGGAGCTGCCCGATGCGCCTCCATGCTGGACCCCCTCCCCCCCCCCCCCCCACCCGCATCCACCTTCTCCCGGACCATCCCCCGGAAAATCTCTCTTCTATCTCTGCGATTTGCGCGACCTTTGCGGAAACGCATCGTGCCCGCGTTCGTTCGCCATCGATTTGGGTCTCCTCGAAATTTCGTCAAAGATCTTCGGCTCGCCCTGATCGAGGTTTCGAACGGTTCGTCCCTCGAATGGCACCTTCGAAGGGCACGAGAGCGCGAACGGCGACCCGCGAGAGAGAGAGACGAAGATTCTCCAAAAACGAGTATTTTTAGTGCCGCATAGCGAAACTCGAGGGGCTCGGAGCGCTCGATCGAATCGATGATCGCGATTTTGAAAGCGGTTTCGTTTGAATTTTATTAATACGGAATCGCGTGAAACTGCATCGCGATGCGTTTGATTAATACCGAATTGTATGAAACTGCGCGACAATGCATTTCGTTAATGTAGAATCGTATGAAACCGTATTGCGACGCGGTTGGCCAATACGGAAACGTATAAAACTGCATCGAAGCTGAGCGCAAACTGTGTTTCGCATTGAAAATTGACGTTATTCGTTTAGGATTAATCCTTAAAAATCATTTTCGGCGGATTCTATACCGTCCGTACTTCCCGGAACGCTCGTACGCGTATATCGCCACGCGTGGAATGTTTGCCCGAATTCTCTGCGGAGAGTTTAACGACGATCGGGAGTTATCCGATTGTGTCTTTGGATATCACCGACGATATCTCTCCGTAAAGTATCGACTCCGTATTTAAATCGATCGGCGATACTTTCGACGGAAATAGACGCGCCGCCTGAATCTTTATTACGCGATTCCTTCGTCTTGCATCGAGCTCAAATACGTTGATCGGCGATAAAACGTATTCGTATCTTTCTTTTTAATAGTGCAGCGAGCGGTACAGCGTATTTTTTAAGAGCAAGAATATTCGCGTACGCAAGGTGAGTTTTCGCGACGTGCACGCTTTATTTCCATTGACATCCGAGTGGAATTACGGTGATTAATTAAGTAAGTCCGGCGCCAGATTCGATCCTGGCGAGAAAAAAAGATCTGTTCGTCGCAGCGAGCCGTGACATATGCCAGTTTGGCGAGAGGGTCGAGGAATATTTCATCGGTCGAGCATTATGGTCGCGAAGGATTTGCTCGGCGTGTCCACCAGGTGACGTTAAATCGATCTGCGAAGGTGTGTACAACGCGATGCGCTTCGACTGGCTCCCGGCACGGAAACCCCGTGACTTAAATTCAGACACACGGCGCCACTAAAACCCACTTTGCCGCCCGGCACCGAGTTCTCCGCTTCCTGCGTTTCCCGAAGCATTTTACGTACTCGCGCCGCTGCAACCTTAACAAACCTCGTGAAAACTTTTTGCGCCGCGCCCGGAAGTCAAACTCGATCGAACTCGACGTCGGCGTTCGCCGTTTGCGACGATCGACCTCGCGAAGAGTCGTGCTCTATTTTCAAACCCCTTTTTCCACCCTTCGAATCTCTTTGCGGGACTCTCCGCACTGCCGCGTCGTGGGCATCGATTCCTCGAAATTCACCTTGACCTTGAAAGAACAAATGGAAAGTAGATACGAGCAATGATAAACGATATGGCGTTTGCAAGGTCGTCGTAGAGATACAAAAACACGCGATGTTGCGATTAGAACAAAACGGGTAAATAAAACGTTGCATAAAAATCGTGATAAGTCCTGAAAGAAAAAATAATATATGCCGGTTAATGCAATGGTAGTCGGTACCGAAGAGCGAACAGCGGACGACCTTTTGCAAAAATCAAGAGAATCTTTAGAACTTTAGAGAAGAGATCTTTGAAAGAGCTACATCGCCTTTGGTTTTTACACGCGACACGTATATCGTAGCTCTGCCGATTCGGAACCCACTTTAAACGGTGGGTCCCGGACCAAATGATCTCGGCAATCGGTGTCGAAAATGAATTAAAAAGAAACATCTCTGAAGGACCCTGGAGGAAACGAACGCAAAAATAATACGAGTGAACGTAACACGATGAAACATTGCGTACGTTTATTCCGCAGTTCCGATTATGTTCGACAAATTTATTCGCGTATCGCTCGATTCCTCGTGTCGCTGCCTTCTTCCTTCCTTCCTGCCTTCCTTCCTTCCTTCCTTCCTTCCTTCCTTTCGCTTTAAGTTACACCTTTTAACATACACCACGGCACACTTTTCTCCGAGGATATACGGAGAACCAAAGCGGAAAACACCAGCGACAACAACGATAACACGGTGTTTACGTCAATGGCAGAGGGTCGCGATATCCTCGACGATTTTGCGGCATCGATTCTTACACCATCGCGCACCGTCCCGCGCTCCTTTTCGGCCTCCTCCCCTTTCCGTTGTTCGAGCGGCTCAAGACAGCCTCGGAGGGGAGCGTTACCCCCTTGAGCGAAAATGGGGTAAATCGAGACGAGGGCCGGAAAATTATTGCGCGAACGATTTTATTAGAGCGCCGGCGTGTAACGAAGACTTTACGAGGGCCGCTCAATTATTGGTTATTTAACATCTTCGTGCCACGGGCTGAACCGCAGAACCCTTACGCCTTATTCGTAATTGTTTTGCGCCATCGATAGAGCCTGCCCCTCCTCCCTCCCTTCTCATTCCCGATACGATCTTCCCGATACCTTCGAATTCCTAATTACCACGAGGCGGTAGGGGCCGACGATTATCGGGCAGGGCCGATCGGTACTACCCGAGACCTTTAGCCTTTATGGAAATTAGGGACGGGAGCTGAAACGGATAGCGGATACCGCCGATTCTTCCTGCCCTCTCCCTTAATGCGTTTTCTTGGTTTACGCAAATGTGCCTCGGGAACTTGTAAAAACTCGCGACAGCGCAGCGCTGTTTTACAAGCACGCCCCCCTCGCGAGCCGGAGGTACGGTTCGCGGCGAGCAGCTCGCAATATTATTCCGCAATTCCCCCGCGACGAAACGTCGCATTCGGGGGAGAAGAAACGCGAATTTCGGTACGAGCGAGGTATCGAAAATAGATGGTCGGTGATCGCGGTGAGATGAAAAGAGGGATTCGAAGGTAGGTTAAGGGGAGGATGAATATAGATGCGTAAATGGCAGGGCGCGTCACGGGGTGCGAGAGAACGCGGAATAGTTCGAGGCGATTATCCGTGCCCTCTCTACGAAGGATCGCTCGATATTCCCGAGCGCAAGTTTGCCCGCTCCAAGTCCGGGCCGCGAGTATCGACTACCGCCGTACAACAGGTTCTCGATAACGTTCGGCAGGGTTCCGGGGTACGAGCCGTCGTCCCGCAAGCCGATGTCCTTCAAGGTTCTCCGCCGAAAGTTAGCCGCGGGATCGAGGAGAGGAACCGGAGGCCCGTGATACCGCGATCCACCTACAGGTTGGGAGCGGCCATTTTGCCCGTTCCTCGACCTCCCGCCCCCGCAAACCTCTCCCTCTGGGTTCTCCACGCCCGCACGACCCTCTAACGGCCCCCAGAGCGGAGTGGCACGAGGAGGGAGATGCAGCAGGGGGTGGCCGAGGTGGGCTGAACGAGGGTGAAGGCCTGCAAGCCATATATGTATATACGTGTATATATATGTGCGTATACGTATATATATATATATATATATATATATATATATATATATAGTACATGTATATATATGTATATGTATATACGTACATCTATCTATACGTAGGTATATATGTGGTTGTGTGTGTACATAGTATATAGATGTACCTGGTCTGCCCTCCAGTACCGGAAACAGCTCCGTCCCGAGCTCAACCAACGCCGTGGTAGCCGACCAACATGGCGAACTCAGCGGTGCTCATACTTTCGACCGATCTAACCATCTGCCGGCCTCGTTGAATTTACACCGCGCGTTTGGCGTTAAACCGCAGCGCAATGGATGAGCGAATCTCCGCTCACAGAAGGCTCGCTTGGGAACAAAGATCCGCGGCGAATAGAACGGTACGTGCACCGCCTCGATTTTTTCCCCCAAATCGTCCGTATTGGTTCGAAACTCTTTAACCATTACCGTACCTTTTTGCGATACCGAAATGCTTTAAGCGTACCATCGGTGTGATTTCTTTTAGAAATGTCGCTTATTCACGATTAACCGACAACCAGTTAGTCGCCAGGCCCTCGATCGTCTCGATCTTTGCATTTTTGCACGGTTGACGATCGTTCAAAAAAGTCGAATTCGCTCGACTTTGATCGGAATCCTGTCTTTGTTCTTCTCGAATGCAAAGGGACGCGCTTCGCTTCTGTTTACGTTACATTATCACTTACCGGGTTACGCCCAAAATGTTTGCATTATATTTCGCGCGCCAAAATTCAGTAGTGTATTTACCTTCCGTTTCGTCGGTACCTCGCAACCGCGTGAACTTTCCAGGCCGCATTCAATGTTAAAGCGGAAGCCAGCGCACGTGCATAATGCCGGAGGTTTTGGTTATCGAAAGTGGCAAGCAAAGAGCACCGTGAAAATTCTTGGCGATGCCGCGCAAAGGTTGGTGCCTCTACGCCCTCGGCGCAGTACCATCCTCATTTCGTGTCGCGTATATCGCGACGGTTTTACGCAATAACGCATCTATCGCAAACGCTACCCTTGTCGATACACTCGAGCAATTATTTGAAACGCAGTCATAATACGAGACGTTCCATCGTAATAAACCGGATTCGAATGCTTCCAATTCCGTTAATCTACGTGGATCAAAAATACCTACCACCGAGCAGAGCTTCGTTTCGCGACATTTGGTTATCTCGAAACGGGCCTGATATCGACGCTCACTGCGATTCCGCTGATTTATAACGCACCTTTCAATATTCCTAATGATAATTTCAGCGAATACTGGCTAATGTATATAATTAGCGGAGGTATTTAAACATCCGACGATGAAAAGATCAACCGCGTAGACTCTAGGCTGAATAACCTTAGTGGTAAATGGGGAAAAAAATTAAATAATAAATTACGCGCACGTCCAATTTCCTCCCTAGCCCGCGTCCTTTTGTAATACGGCTCTGACAAGGGCATACGGTCGTGTGCAGCCGCGATGGTGCGTTCGTGCGCACCTATGGGTTTGCACGGGAGGCGGATAATGTGTACGACGCACGCCATTCGTGGGTGTGACGGCACGATGATATTCCCTTCTGCCTTCGGCTGGCCGTACCTCGGTCTCCCGTGTATTTCGCGTTTATAGAGCGCCGGCTAATGAAGAGATTAATAAGAAAGGGGACTGCGATGCGCGAATTACGCGCGGAGATGTTCCCTCCCTGGACACGATTTCGCCTTACGAGCTCGGCCACTCGGCTTTTTTCGATTCGCCTCTTGGGACTCGACTCGGGAAATCTCTTTTGCGAGAATACGCGCAATTGTCGGGCAGTGTTACACGAAGTTGTACGCTTTAGCTTCCGGCGAATCGAGATTTGCCGATCGAACATTTTTGGAAACTCACGTGCGTACCAACGTTGCCGAAATACTTTACAAACGGAATATTGTCTCCTGCACTGTTGCGCTATTTTGCAAACATGTCACTATTATGATTCGACATAAGTAATGTTTATCGAGCGAATAATATTGACAAATATCGTATAGCATGGGCAGAATTGCTTACCGTAGCATCGATACGTTATTTACCCGAATTTACTGGATGTCCAGTAATTTATAATTGCACATACATTTAGTGCGGATAATCAAAATATTAATTTCTACAGGGACAAACGTTTACGAAGCATCGAGAAAGTTTGGCCTCGTATTATTTAATTTCGCTCTTATCTACGCTAGACGATCTACGCATCGATTTTTTTTTTGGGTAGTAACGTGTACCGAAATACCGGTAAACGTGCTCATTTGCAGACCACTTTATCCGGTAGGTTGACACGCCTATGGTGGCGAACTGGGAAATAGACTAGCCGCGTATTCCACAGATGTAGGAGACGACCCCAACTCTCACTGGTGAATTACGTAGCGGGATAATGTATATCATAGAGTGCTACGTATTACTGGAAATCTAGAATTTGACCGAGTTACACGCCGACTAATATCATTCGAAGGCCGCTTTAAAAATAAGGCAGCGTATATCAAGTAATCGACGTCGTTGTCGAGTAAAATATTATATTCGCTCGTACAGATCAATCGTACTCGCGATAAAATAGTTCGAAGCCTGATTTCGGTAAAAAAAAATCAGAAAGTAAGAAACGCATATGAGGGGAAATACAGAGCGAAGCGAGGGCACCCGAAAGTTGCGTGGAAAGTAAGGGGATACAAGGCGCTGGATGGAAATGTAGCGCAACGAGGATCGGGACCAAAGGTCAGTTTCATTATCGGTCACGTCCCGGCCTTAGACATCTCGGTACTTGCCGATCGTAAATACCGGTGCTAGAGCCCTTTGAACTCCAGCCTGGACCAGAATGCAGGAAGAAGGCACAAAGATCTTCGCGCCCGAGCTATATCCTCGTCAAAAGTAAGTTCGGTTCGGTTCTGGCGTACAAAGGATCGCTGGAGGCGCTAGGTGCTAGGGGTAGACGGTTAGTAGAAGTATCTACGACTATAACGCGTTGGTACAGACAGGAAGAGGGGTGTGTAGGTGCACGTAACGTGGCACCGCCGTGGCGAGCTGGTAGGCGCGCGGCAGAACGGTTAGCAAGCGAGTGTTTGGGCTTGCAGGCTTCAAGATAGGTACTTTCCGCCTCCGGTACCGGTGGTAAAGGCAAAGGAAAGCTTTGCAAGAAGAAATTGTCGGCGGAAGATACGCAGGGTGAAGATAGCGATGGGTACGAACGATACTAGAGATCGGGAGTGTACGTCGTGCCCGATCGATAACTCGGTGCGAGCCTCCGGATCCGTCCTGGAAGGGACCAAATCTCGAGAGCAACGCGAAACGTACGTTTCGAGCAGGTCGAACGTCGAATCCTTGCATTCGTCTCGGTTATAAATATATAACGTTGAGTCAAACGATCTTGGGTGTATCTCGCTCGACGGTATGACCGTGCTTGGCCATTAAGCTCGTATCGAAGCATTCGGCCTCGACGATGGCAGGAAATAAGAATAGGAATTCATCGACGAAAACTATCGAGGAGCAACGTGCCCCGCGACTGTCCGGTCATTGAACGTGCCTGAAACTAGTTTCTAGCTTTCGCCGAAGACGGGGAAACAGGATAACCGGGAACAGGGAGGGCCTCGTTCGAGTCGCAGGGCCGTTCCTGCGAAGGTGGAGCGAAGGAGAAGCCTTTGCCTTCGACCCCGCGTAGGGGCAGAGTCGGGGATTTGGGGAGAGGGGGGAGGGGGCGGGGAGGGGGAGGGGGAGGGGGGTGAGAAGGAGCAACCCTCAGGATTCGACCTGGACCAACCCCTCTGCGAAATATCCTCTCGACCAGGGCTGTCTGCAGCCGTACATACTTGGCGCGTGTGTACCCACTCACACGCGAGCGTACATACGTTACCGTCCCATTCCAGCCGCTGCAGTAACTTCGCACTCCTCTACGCGCGCGCCACTCGTAGGTGTGCGAGCGCGTAAAGTTGGTGAAATCGTTTGTTCCGTTCTTTGTGCTCGCGAGTACCTCCACGAGCTCTCTGTATGCGTATAATGGTCCTTTACCGTCCGTTTATTACGAGCGTAGACAGAGAAAATGTATCTACATGGGCATTCGCCTCGTCTGATTTTTTACGCGCTCGCCACCGGATTTCTGGCCGAATCGTCTTCGATTCCTCGGGCGGCGGCTCTTCATCCTCCCGTACGATCTTTTATCGGCGATTCGTCCCTTTCAATGCGCTTCGAGGGATCGATCGGCGCGCGTAATACGCACGAATGCCATCGCGAATCGAGTTTTTCCTTTTCGAAGTGAACGCGCCAACATCGATCGAGATTCGAAGATTTTTCGCGTCACTGACATTTGCGTTTACTCGAGATCGACGAGTCGATAATTTACCGTCGATCGATCAATATACCCGTATCCGGAGATATACGGTATGGGAATAGTAAAATCGTGCGTTGGACAAATTTCGAAATTACCGTGCCAATATGGCTAACGACGAGACGGACAATATCAGCGTGGACGAGAGAGTGACTCTTTCATTTCCGCTATCGTACAGCATTTAGTCGTTTATCGTAATTAAGTGGAAAAACCTTGGCGGACAACGCGATTGCTCGTTGCAGGACGGCCGATACAACGAAAGAGATAATCTACCGCAATCTTTCGAATTAAACGAAGGACGTGGCTTTGTCCTGCGCCGCTATTTACCTTATAAACACTTGGCGGGCATAATGGAACCATAACAAAAGCTGGGGCGACAGGGCAGAAGCGAGCGGCGGTACGATTCGGTGAAATCCTGATCCGAAATAATGAGGATTGCTCGAAACAGGCCGTCACCACCCTCGAGTACCTCGCGCGCCATTTACGACCCCTCGTTTGTAGGAAAAACACGAGACCATATATTATTTTCCCGTGCTATATTCAATCTGCAAAAAGCCTCGGCCAACCCAGCCGGCTTCGTCGGCTTCGTGCGGCGCTTAGGCAGGGCGGGGTGCGAGGGGCTCGGGGCTCGGGGCTCGGGGCTTGGGGCTTGGGGCTTGGGGCGAGGGGCGAGGGCCGAGGATAAAAGGACAGGGAGCAAAGGGTTGGGAGGGGTAAGAATTAAGGGAAACATCCAGGCGGCAACGGAGATTCAATAGAGCGTACCGCTGCGGCTCGGCACTCGCAAAATATTTGCGCTTCGCCGGCGAACGAAGGAGCTGCGCCGCAAAGAAAAGGACGACGTTGCCGCCCTAAAAAGCGAAGTGCGCATCGATCTCCCTCGACCTTGAAAATACCGAGACACACTGATCCATTTTTCGAACTCTCTTCCCTGGCGGCGAATCGCGCGGCCGGTGGTTGGCCTGGAGGATTATCGCGGTGCTCAAAGCGAGAGCACGTGCCGAGTTAACGACGGGAGATACTTATCGGAGCTCCAACGTAACGTGCGAGGACAAAGTTTTGACGAATCGTTGGCGAAAATTGTGGCGCGTCTATCGAGACTCTAAACGTCTCGACCGAGTTCCGGTAGCTTCTCGCTCGATCGGACGGCGAGCAAAAGGCGACGCGTACGATCATTCCTGAAGGACGCATCGAGCCGATCGTTCGGGGCCAGAGCCGAGAGCAGAGGTAGGAGCGCGAATAGCTCCGCCAGGCGTCCTCCGCACCTACGGGGTAACGACCACTCCGTGGAATCGTTCCTTCGGCGGAGTAAGTAGCGCGGCGATTATCGGACGAGCAAAAAGTTCGCTCCTCGTACAAACTCCTTCGTCATTCTTCCCACGCGCCAACGGGGGTAGAGTACGTCCTGTCGTGGCCCGGTTCGCCGCCCTCCGACCCTCCGGCAGGCCACCCTACCCGGTAATCCGCACGAGCTCCGCGGAAAAGCCCGATAGTTAAAAACCATTTCGGACGCAACTCCGTCGCCGTCGTGGCGGCGCGGCTATTCCTCCTTGCTTTTTACCTCCCTCGCGACCCTCCACGCCCTCCTCCCTCTCGTCCAACCCTCTCGACCCGCGGCCACCTCGAGTACGTGGATTTTGGATTTGCCGGCAGGTGGAGCACCGAAGCCCGCAGCAATCGTACCGCGGAATTATTTAGAACAGTGGATACTAGCCACGTTGTAGTTAGGTGGGCTGCGGTGTCCAGGACTACCACCCCGTGTCCACCCTACCTTTGCCACCCCACACCACCGCCGGCAGACCCCGCTGGTGTTCGACCACCCTGGCCCCTTCCACCTACCACCGCCGACCCCCTTTGCCGCCCTTCTGCCCCCATGCCAGCCAACCATCCACCCTCGCCCCGTACCCCTGCGCCCTTCGCCAACCACCGAGCGTACTCCACCTCTAGCCCGGCTTAGTTCAAAGCAGCCCACCGACCCACCGTCCTCCCTCTTCCTCGTACCCCTGCCCCGCGCCCTACCCTACCCTACCTCTCCTCTCCTCTCCTCTCCTCTCCTCTTCTTCCCCGCCCGCCCGCTCATCTACCTCCCCCTAGCCTCACCCTAGCTCGACGTACCCTTGCGTGCCTGCCTGCCTGCCTGCCTGCCTGCCTGCCTGCCTGCCTGCCCGCCTGCCTGCCTGCCCGCCTGCCTGCCTGCCTGCCTGCCTGCCTGCGTCTCTGCCTCTCTGCCTCTCTGCCTGCTTGCCTGCCTGCCTGCCTGCCTGCCTGCCTGCCTGCCTGCCAGCCATCCACCTAACCCAACCAGCCCACCCACCCTATCCACCCCATCCACCCACGGCCCCGACTACGCTACCAACCACCTACACTCTGCTCCGCTCCCTTTTCGCCCCATCCCTCGACACACGGCCCTGCCCGCTACGCCGCAACCACCCCCGAACAGAAAACACAGCTGAGCCAACGTGCTCTCGGGCTGAAATGCCTTCCACCTTTCAGAGGGAAGAGTGTCTTGCTTCACCCTCCCGCGCCCACCGACCTTCCGTCTACCTCGTCCTCGTTCTCGTTCACGTTCTCGTCCCCGTTCTCCCGCTCGTTCTCGTTCCCGCTCTCATCCACCTTCCTACCGCTCCTTTGCGTTCCTCCTTCCTCTCCCCTACCTCCGACCCCCCCGCCCCCCCAACCCCCAACCCCCGTCCCCCGTCCCCCGCCTCCTTCTCCCGCTCCCACTCGCCCGTCGTCCTTCCCTCTGGCACTGACGTTGCCTCCGCCGCTCTACTCAGCGCGATACATACTGAAACACATAACTGATAAAATAATTGAAGGTACGGTGTAACCACCAGCGCCAAACTTGCCCCCTCCCGCCGGCGCCTGGTTCTACCTCCGTACCGCGGAGCATCTACCTGTCTGCAACGACCGAGGCTGCTCGGTCGGTGGCGGTTCGAATATTTCACGGAGCACGCTCGAACCATCGTCCTCGGGAACCCAGCGTATCGGCCGGGTTTATCCTCTTTTACTCGCCGCGGATTTAAACTGCCACCGGTCGCGTAATTCGCCGAACGCTCCTTGGAACTCCTCGAGTACCATCCACCCCAACCCCCTTCCGCTCCCTCCCCGCCCCGCCCCTCCCCTGCCAGCCACGGCCTTATCGGGGAGAGGAACGGGCACGAGATCGTTAAGACGACGTTTATTTGATTATCGGAACGATTAGCTTTTTAATCGAGCGAGAGCTTCCTCCGCTCTTCCTTCCTTCCAGCGGCAGACTCGAGTGGAACGTCCGAGGGAAAATCGGCGTCCGACCCTTTGTCTTGCAGCATTTGCGAAGCGCCTTTATCGTTCGATGAATAATTCCGGGATCACGGGACGAAGGTTCGACGATTCGATCCGACCGCTCGGTGGGGCGTTGGCGAGCTCCGGCGTCTTCATCGCGATCGTGGACGCGTCCTCCCGAAGAGGAACGCATCTCTTCGAGATGACTTTCGAGCATCTTTCACCGACGGAAACTACGAGCTCGCTTCTGTACATCTTTCCGCGCAATATTACCGCCTAACGTTGCAGCGACTTTTGTAGAGCAGAGTTGCGGTGCCGTAACAAACGGAGGTTTGCACCGGTATTCCAGATATTCGGGGTTCGATCCCACGTATATCGGCCGTATATGCGTTCTACGTAATATTGTACGCCACAGACCTGGGGTGCCGATGCCTCGAGCGGGGGGTTCCAGGTTGAACGTCCTTAGTAATCGATGTCGAGGTTAAACGACTACCCGATCGATTTTAAATCGCGTCCCATCGATATGGACGATAACGCGTCGCGTAAGCTTCCTCGGACACCGAGCGGACTACTTCCGCGTTGTCAAAGCCACGAGAGTTCCCGTGTCCCCTAAGATGACCTTTATTCCGGCAAGTATTCGCATACCGGGATAGGCGATAATGGAGTTGCTCGGTTTGGCGCTCGAAGCACCCATTTATTACCCCAATAATCTCGGAGCGATCGATGACGTTTGATACGTTAGAGAGGCCATACCGGATGAACGCGTGCACCGCTTTCCACGATGCTCGGCGAGAGTCTTTACGCTCGTAGGGTCTTTCTCCTTCGCCGCCACGTCCAAGCGCGAAAGGGCCGGGCCGTGGCTCGCGGTAGAAGCGAGGGGGGCTCTCGATCGGCATCGATCGACGTCCGGCGCACCTTCCTCCGCCTACTAGATCCAAAACCTACGTGCCCATTAACGCAATTTCCACCGCGTAAGGCAAAGGGCCGTGCTTTGGTCTGGCCGCGAGTTCTACGCGAGCGGCGAACCGGCGCGGTGTGCGCGTCTCGCGGAATAGCCGTCTCCGCGAAGCGCATATCCGTCGCAAGCTCCGCGCTTCATCCCCTCGACGCGACCCCCGTCGGGGATCGGAGGGAGGCCGAGGGAGGCCGAGGGAGGCCGAGGGAGTAAGACGACGAGGACGAGGGGAGGAGGCCGAGAGAGAGAGGGGGGGGGGGGTACGCGAAGACGGAGAGAGCGGCGCACACGCGGGTGCACGTACGGAGAGACGTAGGCGGGCACACGGGCGAGCACGAAATCGCACCGACCCTCCTCGTGCGTGTGGCCGGAGGGACGAAGACGAGGGGGGGGGGGGGGGAGGTACAATATTCTCCGTGTATTAGCTACGTATCCGGTACATAGGGTACCCCGGGTACATGGAGGCAGTGTTTGTAAGGTGTAATACATAGGCCGGGCCGTACATAGGAGCGGGGTAGAGCCGGGCGTACGGTCCTGGTATACACGGAGTGCCGTCCTCGCGCGCAGTAGTCGAGTGGGAAACCAGGGACCGCGGGGGCGGAATGGGCAGAGGGTCCCAACGCGGCTGACACACAAACAACCGGGTAGTCGCCTTCCCCTCCGCCCCTCCGCCCCTACGCCCCTACGCCCCTACGCCCCGCAACCCCGACCGACCGACCACCCTGCCGTCTCTATGCACCCCGAGCGCCCGCGCCCGCCCACCAAAGGCCGCCCCTAACCACGGTTAGGTACAGCTGAATTACGCACTCCGATGCGAGCACGGACCCGGGAGCTGCGTGGAAAATTATGAGGAGACGGATAAACGTTTTCCGCCTCTCGCTCCCGCCGAAAGCGCCGGCCTATTTCCGCGAGTTTCTTTAGGACAGGCCCGCTCCGTCGATGCCGCCACGGCCATCGAACGTCGCCTTTTCCCGACAACCCGACGAGCTTCGCCAACGAATGCTCTCTTCCACCCCCTTTTTTTTCCTTTCGCGGACCAGAAGTTCGATCGCCGGCCTTGGAAAGGTGAAACGTGCGCATTGCCGACGATTGCCCCTCTTTCAAGCACGATATACTTACCGGACGAATTCCTGTCTCGCGCGAGAAACGAGGCGGCTACGGTTAACTACGCACAGAATCCGGTGCGATTTCCCGGCCCGAGTGGTCTTTTCTTCATCTTCCGCCGCTCGTACTTGAATATAACTTTGTCGCAAACCATCGGATAGCTCGATATCGTCGCGTCCCTTCCGATCGATTAAACGCCAGTCTTATCCTCGTTCGGTATAAAGTGTTTCGAAAAATTTCGATAATGCGCATTTTCGATTACGCGCATCGATGATAGCGAGAATAAAGAGAAGGCCGAAACGCGGGACTTGGACGAGCGAGCTATATCCGGCGTGACAATTTCAGAGTGTACCGCGATGCCGAAGTAGGTCTTACTATAGTAACGGCAGGGTACACAAGACCTCTAACTCGTCACTTTCGCTTACGAAAATGCCATACGACTGCCTCGGCTTTCCCCCCTCGCCGTCCTTTTTACGTACGCGAAAAGCCCGACTACTTTCCGGAGCGTCCGAGAAGCAAAAGGTCGCCGTCGAGGCTAATACCGTATCGCGAATAAGAACGAAGGTCTGGCCGCGGTGGGAGCGTATCCTCGTTACCCAAGACTCGACCAGCGGGGCCCGTCGACGTGAACGGAAAAAGCTCGCCGCTATACAAATACGATGAGCTGCGAGAGAAATCCAGAAAATCTTAGGAACGCACCGCGCGCGCTCATTTTTGCTCGCAACTATGCGGATTATTTATGTGGACATATGCCCTACTCTATCGTATCGGCACGACGACGAACCGAAGAATCAGAATCGTAACGCGCCGCATTACGTATCGATTTCACGATATCCGACGGATCAACCGTAGGGAACCATTTCTACCGTCGTTGTTCCGAGGATACTTTGTTTCATCGGGAGCATCGTCGAGCGGCGATGAGCATTTCCGAATTTCCATGCCCCACCGTGACGGATGGATTCGAATAAATTCGGTTCGACGCCGATAAACTTCCGATTATGCGAAATGGAGACGTCGATCCGCGGCCGGCACGAAACCTCTTGCCCGTCCAATTCCATACCTCTGGCGCCTACGACCACGAACCCGCCGGCCAACCGCACCGAGAGCCATCCCCGAACCAGCGTTAGCTACAGTTGCATTACGCAGTCCGATGCAAACGCCGAGAGCCGAGCAGAGCGGAAAATTACGAGGAACCGAGTAAACAGTTTCCGCTTTTTATCACGGCGGAAAGGCGCGCGATGTTGGCAAAATTTCGGAAAGGACGGGCGGTATTGTCTCCCGGGACGGAGAACTCGACGATCGCGCATCGTTCGAGCGAACAAATATTCCACGCCCGATCCTCGAAGCCGTCGCGCGATACTCTGCCATGTTAACGTTGACCGATCATTCTCCGCGTACGGTCTTTCGGACAAAGTTCTCGCAACTTTTTTTCCACCTTCACGAATATTCCGCATTTTGCGCTATACTCACCGTCTTAATTTTACCGGGTAAAATTTCTTATACGATCCATCGAGCGTCGATCCGTGATTTGGAATACCCTTCAGGATGGCGGCTCCCAGGACAAATGACCTTGGTGATCGCCGGTGAAGATCGATAGAAATCAACGAATAACGATCCCTTTGCCGTCTATGCGCGATCTCGCGCCTCGCTTCGGAACCTAGACCCCGGCCTCGCTCTCGGAAGGCCGCGCTCGACGAGAGGCTCGTCTCTTTACGCCCCCTCCTCCCTCGTCGGGCCGGAGTAGCGAGGGTAATTGGCTGCTGCTGGGAAAATGCACATTCGCGTATGATCGATACAGAAGGCACACTTTGACGTTCGGCTGGCATCGTCGCGAGCGTCGAGGATCCGCCGTCCTACAATTCAACGAAGCATCCTACTCGGCGCGGTGAGCTCGCTCGTATTCCGCGAGAGCACGAGCCCGGAGTCGAAGGAAGGAGATTATCGGCGGGACGGGCGCGCTCGCACTGCCGGCTATAAATATCCACCTGGCGAGGAGCGTAAAAAGAGCCACGGCATTCCGTGGCGGGTGTGGCGCGAGTAAGGGGCAGGGAAGGAAAGGGATATATCTCGAAGAGTTCCTAGTGCCGGACGGCACGTATCCGTGGGTTCGGCGCGAAAACCGAGCTTTTCATCGGGGGGCCGAGCTCTCCCCCGCGCGGAGAGCCTCGTCGTAATTCCTCTCGTCGGCCTAGTCGACGAGGCCCGTCTCGCCTCGAGATCCTCGAAACGCGGCAGCGCACCGTCGGCGGGCGTCGAGGAGAGGAGAGGAGAGGAGAGGAGAGGAGAGGAGAGGCGAGGCGAGGCGAGGAGAGGGTAGAGGGGAGGGGGAGGGGGAGGATTTCGCATGGATTTCGCACGTTTCAATGGAACAAGGCACGCCGATGTCAACCTACCTGCGTTGGGTTCAACGCACCTCTAAAGCAACCACACCTCTACCCACCCTTGTGGAACGTTCGCCACCTTCCCCTCCGTTTCACCCTCGACCCACCGGCCGCCTACGCTGCCTACCCACCCTCCCCCTCCTGCCTCCCGTCGACCTCCATCCCGGTGAACCCTCTAACCACTCTACGGCCGACCCTATCTACCGGCGTACCCGTGCACGCTTCTACATAGACGCCTATATACTCCCTCGACTCGGTTACATACGGCCAGTATATAGGCGAGTATGGTATCAAAATGGACGCGAGCTACAGTGGTAGATATAGTGGTAGATACGGTGCCCCGGGTATAGGTACGTTCACGCACCGACGACACACTCCGGCGAGTACGCGCACACCGACTCTCCTCTCGGCCGTGTGCGTGCCAACGTACCGTGTACGCGAGCGTATCCGAGAGAGCGCTCGCGTAACGCAAGTACCCACCTACGCCCCCGCACCACCCTCGCCCCCGACCGCCCGTCCGCCCGTCCGCCCGTCCGCCCTTCCGCCCTTCCGCTCTTCCGCCCTTCCGCCCTTCCGCCCTTCCGCCCAGCCCCTGGGTGAATGCACGCGCCCCTCTACGTCCAGCCGTGCAGATAGGGAAGCGTATCGGCGGCCAGGCTGATTGTAAACGCAGAATTGGGCTTCAGGTCGGGGAACAGGGGTACGCGCTGATAATCACAGGTAGCGTTGCATCGCCATGAAATTGGGCCGCTGTCCAGGACTCCGGCAGCCCTAAAGGGACTTTGAAATATGGTCACGGCCGGTTGGACGCACGACACGGCCTCGATGGCGCTTCCAAGGCCTCCTCCGCGCGAGCGCGCCTCCTCGACGACGATGGATACGCGCTCTGTCCAGCGCGGGATATATGGGTCGCCGTTACATAAGAGAGGCGCCCATGTACGGACGTTAGATGCGTGCCGTTGGAATTTTAATGGCCGATGAGATCGGTTAGGGTGGGTCGCGCCCGTTACGAGTACATATACGAGGCACGAATGGCCGGAGCAGCCGTGAAACTGCCCTTCGTAATTCTTGGCCCGTTTCGCGCGGCCATCGGCCATCGGCCCGATTCAAACTTTTCACTTTTAATTCGCACGCTGGCTATTCGGTACGCAACGTTCCTCAGGCCGGGCTGCGGATCAAACTACGGCGCGTTATTAATTATTAATGTGATGCCGCGCTATATCTTAATACGAGACCTTTTCTCGACGCGCGCGCGCGTGTGTGTGCGGGGGGGGGGGGATGGGGGGTATAAATTTCATGGTAGACCGCGCGCTATAACGCTGCACGGCCGAGGTTGTTGCA
The DNA here is from genome assembly GCA_038496175.1 of Ampulex compressa. Taxonomy (NCBI): domain Eukaryota; kingdom Metazoa; phylum Arthropoda; class Insecta; order Hymenoptera; family Ampulicidae; genus Ampulex; species Ampulex compressa. The sequence continues at coordinate 26,499 of JBCFXI010000494.1, forward strand.
CCGATACTATCGACATATCCGTGGCGTCGGTACGAATTTACACCTATTTTTTAATAAATCGCTAATCGAGCGAACGATCGTGGATTCGAGAGACGACGCGATCGTATCGGGAATGAGCATCGAGGCCGGCCGAGATCGTGTTAGAACCGTGTACGCGCGGATGTAAATCCGCGCAATCGGTACTTATCTACGTACATGTGATATATAACGAAAACGTACGTCAACTTATATGCGACCCTGCCATATTCAACGCTTCTGGGGTTTGGGGAGGAAGGGAGGGAGGGAGGGAGGGGGGGGGGGGTAGCGTTATATTGAAAGTCGGACTATCGTTGGACATTGTAGTTAACGTGTACGCGCAACAGAGACGAATGGTAAAAACGTACGCGAAACAATTTTTTTTTAATACTCGCCCCGGGGGCGCGGATACCCGTACTTCCATTTTCGACTTTATTACGCGAGCAAAGCCAGTGTTTCGCTTCTGCTCGTTAGTAATGAGTAATGAACGTTTCCAAATAACCCAGCTCGTCGGGTATTTGGCAATTTGTAACGTCGAAATTCTTGCTGCGCTCGGATATCAAATATTCGACGCTGCAAAGTACGCTGCCGGGCAGATTTATCGCGCCGGATGGATCACCAGCGTTAAAGCTTACCAAAATAGACGCGCAATGTATTTGCATCCCTCCGTTTAATTTTACGATGCGGTGCATTATTCGCCCCACCGCGTCGACGAAAGTTTTGCGCGTCGAACCTGCCGGGCCACCCTGCGCCCATTTAAACCCTTTCGATACCGTTTACGACCGCTCGACAGACCCCCCCCCCCTTTTTAAAATCCCTCCTGCCCTCGTTTGTCCATTTCGCTCTTGATATCGACCGTAAAAAATCGCCCGCTTTCGAACGCATCGTCGAAGATCAGAAAGTTTCCGACCACGATGCTGCGCACTTCGCGGGCGAAATATAGGTACGTTACGAGCTTACGTACTTTGAATCCCAACGATAGAACGCCCATTGCCAGTCGGATTTTGGCATTCATCGGGTTTTGCCGCAAACGTATTCGCGGAAAAAGGGATTTCGCGAGCGTTCTAGGGTGCTCGAAAAAGAGTCCCAGGAGTTCGATCGGTGCGCGCGATCCGAGCGGGAACGCGCATAGCGAAGAGGCCGACGTCAAATCGTACTCGCGCGTAAGGCGGCAGAGCGTTTAAAGGCGCGACCGTAGGTGCGAGCGGCGTGAAATGAAAGGCGCGGATCACTCGCCGGGAGAAAAAGTGGAATATTTTGTTGCGGCGTTGATTCGACGGATTTGCGCGGGAATGTTTGTTCGATTCAAGCTCGTCCTTTTTTCGGAAACGCTCGCAGGTCGGCGCAAATACGATGGAACGTTATTTAAAATTTCGTCATTCATATTTCACGAGGGTCGCGGGTCGCGGGGCTGGTGTACGGGGCGCGTGTGTTAAGCGGCGCGCTCGCGAGTCGGATACTTTTGCAAATATTTGAGGGCCCGCGCGGTAATTAATTGCCTTTCAATGGCACGCTAAAACAATCGCGGAGCACGTTAAAACAAAACGCGCCAAACGTGGCGGATCGCGCGGGTGGGGCTGGGGGTGGGAGTGGGAGTGGGAGTGGGAGTGGGAGCGGGTGTGGGAGTGGGGCGAGCAGGGGTTCAAGGGGGAAAACAAGGCGGCGAACAAAAGTGCACCGCGACGGGCCACCGCCGCCGCGACGCTTCCGCGCGTAGAACGCCGGACATTTTCGGAAGAGTCGTTTCAATCAGAAACCTAATATTCTTTTCCAATTTCGAGCCAATCGATCCGGCGGTCTGGTTGAAATTCCCTTTGCACTCGTTCCCAACCCACGCGCATTCCCCTACATGCGATAAACCGATACGAGCCCGCCGACTACGCGAGACCGCACATATCCCGCGTAACATGTAACTAATTACCGATGCCGTTATTGTAAAGGTAATCGTCGGTTACCCCGCCCAACGAGGCTCCCTTTAACTCTTTCGAGTGCTACGTCGAACATGGCTCGACGTCGTACCCCGTGCCGCGGACGCCGTGCACCGATATCGCGCGCGCGAAGCGACTCGATTCTCGCCCGGTCTGATTTTGAGAAATTTCATTAACCGTCCATCGCGTACCGTAAAGTCCCACAAATCATAACGCAAACCGATCGACGCGGCACGAAAGAGGAGTAAAACGCGTCGATCCGTGTCCCATCGCGAGAGGAATCACGATCGATCGTTCGAGCGTTCGCATCGTTAACGTTTGCGAGAGGACGAACGAGAGAACGATCCTTAAAAGGGGCAATGATTTCCCGATGTAAATCGAGGAGAACGATTCGATTTCTCGTATACGTCCCGACGCGAGAGGTGTGCGCGTACTAAAATCGCGCTGGTGGAGGAGACCGGGTATTCGATCGCGCGTCCTAGGGGTCGTGAAGGAACGGACGCTCGTTATTTTTACTCGGACCGCGGAACGGGGACACCTCCCACGGCCGGGTGGTCGAGCACCGACGCCGGTAATTGTTTACGTTACACCCCTCGGCGTATTGCGTTGCGGATAACGCGCACGAATCCCCAGAGCGCAAAGTCGGTTACCTTCGGCGCTAACTTTCGGCGATTAGGGAGGCCGTCGGGCAGGACTGCCGACGAAAATCGCCTCGCGCCAGTATCCCGGCATTTATTCGTTCGCGTCGAGAATGAGCGGCGAGCAGACCGTCGTACGCCTTTAGGATGAAAAACCCTAGCGGCCGCATCTATATCGAGCCTTTACGGCAAGCCACGGCGTTGTACTTTATCTTACCATCCGTGCGAGGACACCTTTATGCTAGGTGTGTCGAGCCGGCTCCCTTTTCCCGGCAGCAAGGGTTCCGTTAATCTAGGGTCCGCGGGGCGGAACGCCAGCGGGGGAGAGGCCGAGGGAGGCGCGGAGGGTGGTAGGGGGGCGGGGGGTTTGATGGAGGAGCGGAAGAGCGCAGCGGAGAGCTCGAGGGGGGGGGGCGGGGGTGGGTGGCGGTAGCCGCGAGAGGGTCCAGAGGAGATGGGAAGCCGGCAGAGGGGGTGGGTCGAGGGGAAAGGGGCCGCAGGACTGGGGGTTCTTGATAAAGGTGGGGTCGGTGGATCCGTTGATGAAGGTTCAGGCCAGAGGGTTGCTCCGCTCTTCTACACCGATGGCTCGAGAGGGGGAGGGGGCGAGGAGAGGGTGCGGGCGGTGGCGCGGGCGCGGGCGCGGAGGCCGAAGTCGTGGCAGGGACGGGTATAGAGGTGGAAGAAGAGCGAGGGTGGGTCCGGTGCGGTCCAAGAAGCACTGATTCATCCTGGAGTTATGCCCCCGACGGTCAAGGAAGATATACAACGACGATGTATTTTCACCGCGTTCCGCGCCCTCTTTTCTCGCTCCCCTCCGCTCTCGGGCCGCGCGGCCCGATGGTCTTTCCTTCTCGGTGCGGGGGCGCGGGGAGGGGCGGGAGGAAGAGGGCTCGATGCGGCTACCGTCGATAACAAGGCGAACGGAGCGTCGGGGGAATTGGCGGGAGGGAGGGAGGGGCCGAGGATCGAAACTGTCGAAATTAATAAGGTTTCCCTCCGTTAGCGGGTAATAATGCTGTATTTTTCCCCGAGCGCTTCCGACCACGTCGAGGCCGGGCCGCCAGGCCGCGAAGTAATCGGACGGCTCCTCGACTTCTTCGTTCCGGAGCATCGATCGACCATCCGCGCTCTTCGTAGCTTTTCGAACCGACGCGACGCTCTCTCGATACGTTCGCGTAGCGTCCAGGAAATAATGCCGGACCCGATCGTTTGTCCAGCGGTATAATAATCGGACTTGAAAAGATCCTCGATGTGAATTCGCGGAGCGAGAGAGGTACCGTTATCGGCTGTCCTAATTACGACGTTGACAGCGGAAACGAGCGATGCACCCTCGGGCTCGGTACTTGAAGGAATTCTAACCGAATTCCCTCCACGGATTTTTTAATCGCCTTACTTTCTTGCTTCGCCTCTCTCCAGGTAATTAGCGCCGGGGAGAAACTTTAAAGAATGATTAGGCACACCGGGCCGGCTTCGGGGATTTCAACGGAGTAAAAGGTTGAAGCGCGATCGAGCAAGAGGAGAAGGAAGGCCGTGGACGGTCCGCGCTACCGCTTTTGCTTCGTTCCACGCCAAAGACGCTCGAGTTTCGGCTGCTTTTCTAAAATCGCCCCGCCTTTCTTCGCTTCGCGCGCCTTAAAGTCGCTCGCGCAGGTCGAGACGCGAACGTTGGTTAACGCGAATTTGCGCTTTGCCGTGGATACGGAGATTCGTCGAGTGGCGAACGAGGTAACGGAGGAAAAACTGGATTATTCGATACAACTTCCATCCTGCACTTTCCTTTGAGAAAAACGGTCGGCACGATTCCCACGCCAGGAAGGCACTCCCGCGAAATGTACTTTCCTAATGAAGAAAAATCTCTGTATCTTCGATGACGAAGACGTCCTTTGAACGACGGGAGGATGGAACGAGAAATATTTCCAGCGGGTCTGAGAGCGTTCGCGGAGAGACGGTAGGAGCATTCCATCTTGAGCTAAAACCATGGTGTACGTCGGCCCGACGTGTATGCGTGGGCGTGGGGGATAGGGTGGCAGGGTGTTTGGAAGACGAAGAGGACCACGGAGTTTCGGAACACCACATCGCTCTGCCCCGCTGTCGGCCAAGGAAGGGATAGAAACCGCAATCCCATCCTCGGGGCCCCGTTCAAAGGCGATGAAGAATCGAGACCGTCTCGTAACTTTGATCGCGTCGAGCGCGACCGCCGAATTTTGAAACGGGCCGACCAAAATCACGGAGCCCGCAATTTCGACTCATCCTTGGAAGAACTCGCGAAGCACGTATTTGGAGAAAATCCGAAGCACTCGGGGCGGTGGCGACGTTTCTCGCTCGCCCAAATTCGCGAACGATCCAAATCACGAGTTTTCGATCGTCTTTCCGCGGTGGCATCGATTCGGCCACGTTTAGGAACGGTCGCGTTCTCGAATCAGAGAGAGAGAGGAACCGCTGGACAGAAAGGAGCGACCCGCCGGGCAGAATGTTAGGGCGGCAAGGATCGTTCCGGGCCTCAAAGGACTCGACTCGGGCGCACGATCCGCGGAGGCGCGTTCGGCAAAAGGAGGAGGGTGGCGGAGAGAGAATAGTCAAGGTGGCCGTGGGGTGGTAATAAGGGTAAACTACCGTCGACCATTAGCCGCGCTATCAAGGTCCGCGCGAAACGTTTATTAATAACCAAGGAAAGCTAATATCTTTCGCTCGTACCCAAGTTCCTCCTTATCCCCGTGCACCACCTCTCCCCGCCCTCGCTCCCCTCTTCTCCCCTCTTCCCTTCCACTCCCGACCGCCCCGAAATTCCACTCGCAGCCCCTTGAACGTGTGTGCGTTACGGTTATATCCGTCGCTACCCTTAGCCGTCTCTCGGGCGCCTTTCCACCCCCGAACGCTCGCCCCTCGAGAAGATCGGACGGGGGTGGCGGTGCTGGTGCCGGCGGTGGTGGTAGTGGTGGATATCTCGGCGTCCTGTCCGTAATATCCCTGGCCCTCCTCCGCCCTCCAACCCTCCCGCCCCCCACCCCACCCCACCCCCCGCACCCTGCCCTCGCCTCCCCGGCCACCTCCCTCCAAAGAGCCAGCCCACGTTCACCCCCGGGGGCCAGAGAGTTAGGAGGGTTGCCTGGCGCCCTACTACCCCCACCCACCCACCCTCCTGCGCGCCCGCTTTGCCCCTTTCTCGACCCCCTCTCGCCCGCCCTCCGGCGGCGCGCAAAGTGCGGATGGTTAGGGGCCGATGGTCCGAGGGGTGCCTCGCCCAGGATGGAAGCGGACCGCGAGTGTACGAATTATTCCACGTGCGAGTGCGCGCCCCTCCCCGCCCTCCCTCTCGCGCCCGGCCGCGCCGAACGATCGTCCAGCGCCTCGTGAGCGCCTCGCGGAGGTACCCTTCGTCGGCGGCCGAACGACGAAATTCTTACCCTTCACGGACCGCCGTGCCTCGATGCGCGATATCAACGACGTCCGGCGCAGCTTGCGGCCTCCGCGAAGGATAACGAGGAGAGCCCGGCCGAAGGTACTTCCCGCGCAAACGTCGCCGCGACTCCGCCTCGTTGCCGCTTCCCGCTCCGACGATGCTCTTCGTTGGGGCCCGATAAACGACTTTTCGGGCCCGTCGCCCGAGCGCTTCTCCACTTCGCGCCCATCGTTTCGCCCCGAGCTGTTTACGATTTTCTACCACGGCGATATTCGCTCGCCGTGCCGCTCCGACACGTCGCCGATCGCGCATCGATCCCCGGTTTATCCGCCTTCCTCCTACTCCTCCTCGAGCACGCGTTGCATCGATGATATTTACGGGGATGAATGGCGCGCTTGATTTGGTCGGCGAAGAGAGATTATGCGATCGAGGCCGAACCTTGCGTCTGGCTCGGATTCTTTTGGGAAGGAGCGTACGATCGAATGCGTCTCGAAAGATTTCCCGTCTGCGCGATGTGAGCGCGATGAAAATACGGACGTACAAAATGCCGCGATATACCCGTAAACTTTGTGACGCGCAATATCCGTAAATAGCGCGCGTCAGTGGCTCGCCCTGAAAGTATGAACAATTTTTTTTCCATATTTAGATCGTTGCGTATCGAACGATATTTTTATACGTTAATATTCCGATGCGCCCGTCGTTGGCGTACGGAATGGTGTACGGAATTTTATTCTGAAAAGTAACGTTGGTCGACAAAGCCGATTTCCTTATGCGGATATGCTCGCGGCTATCTTTTCGATTAATACCGGAATATCCGACGCTGAAACACCGAACGCGTTCATGCGCGAGCATTTAATATCGGCAATTGCGCGGACGCGTTTGTCGTCGGAGAAGAAGGGAAAATCTAATCGTCTTGGGTGGCTCCCTTTCATTTTCCATCTTGATAGTTGCGTTTGCGCGCAAGGGAATTACGAGTACATGTCGAAAAGGGGCTCTGGCTCGTGTATCGCCCCTCTTGTTCGCGTCGGCTGGAAACTACGCTCGGTTGAGTTTAAGTCCGCGGCACCCGCTTCCGATCGGAGCCGTTCGAGCCTAACGAGTTACCTGCAAAGCTCCAGGAAATTACCCTGGTCCCTTTACTCGAGGCAGATTCACCTTCCTTCCCCCTCCAGGTGCTCCATAAAAAAGGCGCGATTCGCCTCCTTGCCTACATTTCCAAGGAGGGACGGTGGTTAAAACTATAAACGTGGAACGATCGTCGACGGCGAATCACTGTGATTCTCCTTCTTTCGAACGACGGCGAATCGCTCTTATTGTCTTATTTCTCTCGCCGATTAGCAAAGCTCGAGGGAGAGAGGGTGGGTTGAGGGGGGGGGGGGTAAGGTCTGGCGTGTGTTTGGTCGCGAAGAATTCCGAGTTCGATCGTCCGGCGAGTAAAAGCGCAGCGGGAACTCCGAGGATGGATCCGCAAACACTGGCCACGTACTCGGCCTCATACGCGTATCCAATATCGGTAATTTCTTCGCGGCAGTTCCACGAACTTCCCGGATCACCCTCCTCCATAAAACGTTTCTCTCTTCCCCACCGTGTAGCAGCGCCGTGCTGGACTGGGGGTACAGGGAATAGCGGGATTGAACTAGTAAAATAAGGGAGGCACAAACATGCCGGACTCGCTGGCAACGGGGAGAATAATGGACGCGGAGGAAAATAAGGATAGGGAATATATAGTTGGGCGTCTTTACATCGATCCATATGCGAGCCGGCTCGCCCCCCTTCTGCGGTTTGCGATTCTTAAAACGGACCGTGTTACTCGAACCAGCGTTTCCACGAATAATTTTAGCAGAATAATCGTCGTTCGCGCGGATCGATGATTCGATGGAATGGACGATTCGAAATAATTAGCGGACGTGGGCCTTGCCACGTTACATTCGAAATTAATTTTCTCGCTTCGAACGCCACGAGACAGAAACCATTATGCTAAATCCTGGAGCGTGCGTTACGCGTTCGCGCTAGTACGCGAATCCGATATCGGTAATTCCTTCGGGTCGGTTCTACCAAGTTTCTCGGATGATGCGCTCCGGCAAAGCGCTTCCGACGAGTGGAAGGGGCAATCGGGTAGGGACAAAGTTTGTTTTGAAAACAAGTACCAGCTTCCTACCTTTCGTCGCTCTCCGCGTACGCGTAGATATGAAATAGTAAACGTTGGAATTCGGGAAAGCGCGATTCGTTATAACCCAAAACGTCCTTTGTTATCTCGAGCGAGATACGAATGAAACCGAAGATTATCCACTGCATCTGTCCTATCCTACGAAGCTGCCGGGATGCGTGCTTTTCGTAAGGACCTTTTGCGGTATACATCCGCTCGAACTCAGGACCGAGAACGAGTTTATTTTCAAAACAAATCCCAACGTCGTACCTTTTACTTCTTTGCTCCTCAGTATAAATATACCATCGAAAACGATATAATGGGAATAACAAAAGTAACGCTCCTAAATGGCGCGAGAGAAGAGTTGCCGCACAGTTCTCGTATCCAACATCTTCTCGGGATTTATTTTTCGCGCAAAGCGCTCCACCTAATGGAAGCGGTAAACGACGCTGAAACGCAAATTTATTTCCAAAACGAATCGCGGAGTCTCGCGTCGGACCGCTTTATCGCCAAATACGTATAAACGGGTTCACGATTACGCAAGCTGCGCGATCTGCGATCACTTCGGTTATCCGGTCTTAGAAATATCTTAGAAAATATCGCGGTTAATCTTCGACGAGAAGTCGCGCATCTGCCAAGGTACGCGGATACGCGTAATTCTTTAGAGTCCTGGCAAACTTTGCTGGAATCTGGATACATCGTAAAGAAGTTCTCTCGGGTCTAGCGAGTAGAAGAATTCGGTGAATAGACCAGAAGCGGAACGACGAAGATAAAAGAAGGAGAGAGCGGGGCACGGGAGAAAGACTCCCGAAGCGGCTCTTTCCTTTATCCATACGCGCTCCAATATGTCTCTCGGCAACCGAAATTTATGATCCGAGCCACGTAGCTACGCGCTCCTTAATCTCGCGAGCGCCTTTTCCTCCCCGCTGATATTTCCATCCTCGCGAAATTTGGACTGTGCGCAGGGGAGAGCGTGCGGGCCTTGCCCGATTCCAAAAATCGAAAGGCTTTCTCCTCGCCGATACTCGGTTCTCCTGGAAATTTGCACGGTGCGTAGGAGAGCGCGCAGGTCCGTTCACCGTCGAAAACGAAAAACGACCGAGTCGCGCTCTCTCCCCCCGATAATCCTCGACGTGCCCCGTGCTTCTGCCACTCTCGCGTACCCAGTATCGGTAATTCCTTCGTGGCAATTCCGGCGAGTTTCTCGGGTCACCCTCGTCCATAAAGCGCTCCTCTCTCTTGCAGCCCTGCCCCCCTCGTCCTCGGCATCTCCTCCTCGCTCTCGCTCTCGTCTCCGTGGAAGGAGCGACGGAGAGCGTAAGAGCGGCTCTGGCGGCGGGAGGCTGAGGGTGCGGTAGGTGGGGGAGGGGGAGGGGGAGGGGGAGGGGTAGGAGGGGCAGGAGGGGGCGGCAGAGGAACGGTGGCAGAGACGCGCCGGATGCGGCCGGACGCGAGGGGAAGGGAGATAGAGGCGGCGCACCCCCCTTGTGCCGATCCATACGCACCCCAATATCGCCCCCGGGCCGAGCAATCACGGCATACGGAGAATGGGATGAGTTCCAGCCGATGGGGGCGGTTGGATAGCGCGGGGCGGACCGGGGCTCACCCGTCCACCCCCGACCACGCTGTCGCCAATTGTGCGTCGTTGACAGGCCTGCATCGGGGGAAAACTTATTGTTGCGCGCGGAAAACCAAAGAGAACGCTTCTCCACCCCCTCCCCTCCCTTCGGCCCTCGGCCTGCTCCACCCCGGGGGAGCGTGGAGCGCCAAAGTTACGGATTAAACGTTCCGCGACAGGGGTGAGCGTGGCTTTCCTACTTCCTTCCTCGATACCGGTACTCGGATACCGGATTCTTAGATCGGCGATCCGGGGAAAAGTCTCTTACGTCTTACCGTATATCATAAATAACGTCCATCGTTCCCGTTCGTTTACTTCCAGACTCTACTCTCTGTAAGTACAAAACACGGAGAAGACCGTCCAAAGGTGAAAGGTGAATTCGACGAAATCGATAGAGCGGCGTAAAAAGTGGCACGTAGGATTTTTATTCAATTTACACTGCAAAGATCGCTTGAGTCGTGCGGCGCGAGATTAATTATTCCGCAACGGAGAACGTAGGTCACCTACATTCCTCGGCGGGCCTTCGATGCTATAGAACCCTTACCTCGGCACTTAATGCGGAAACCTTCTACGCGATAGGGTGTCCGTGTCACATTCCCATATCGATCGTTCGCGTCTAGACTCTATCCTGCGAAATTACGGTGCAACTTTCGGAGGATTGGGAGATTAGAATTTGTATCGATCGCGAAAACGTACACGCGCATTTTTTTTCCACCAGTTTCACTCGTCCCCGCGGTGTACCGCCGATCGAATCGAATCGAATGAAATTTAAACGCGTTCGCGGAGATATAAAGGTATATATATATATATATATATATATCCGCAAAGATCGAAATCCATTCGAGCAAAATTACCGTAACCAAGAAGCACGATTATCATTCGAAACGGTTTGTTCCGTTTATTCGACCTATAACCAAAGTTCGACGCGAGGTTTGACGATCACGATCCAACGTACCCTCGTCGCGCTGTCCCCCCGCCCCGAGGAGCTCCGTTCAACCGCGTTTATACGTAACGCCTTTATCTCGCAAATAGGATAATTCAAAGATAATTCAGCTCGTTCCTCTTCCCGACACCCGTGGCGAAGTCTCCTTCGCGAAGCGTATAGGCGATTCATCGCACGGCTCAGAAGGAAACCGCGTGTGCGTTACGGTAAATTTTCCAAAGGTTTGCCTTTCGCCGGCCAAAGTTGCCGGGCAGTCTACGTCAGCCGCCTCGCGCCGGGAGACAAACGTCAAAGTTGTAAATTGAATGAAACTCCTCGGGTGAGAGCGCGGCTGGGGGACACCGTTTCGAGGAAATTTACTACTTATCTTTTGCACCGAGACGTACACCCCTCGCGCAAGGCTTCTACCGGCAGAAGGGGACGCGGGAAGGGACAGGAGGGGGTGGAATTCCCGCAGAATGGAATTGACTATGGCATCGTCGACGCGGGCGCGCCTCTCCCTCCCCCCTCCCCCCCCCCGCCTCCCTCCTCCATCTACTCTTCTCGGATTTATAGAGGGTGATCCTTCCTGATTTTACGAGGACCGCGAATAAGGACAGGTGTACGTGGCCGGTTCGATGCATTTTTGAATATTCGATTTATCTTTGTTACCTCGTCGCCTTCGGATTACGGATAACTCGCGGGCCGCGCACCGCGGGACAGTGACAACGCTCCAAAAATCGATATCCGCGAACCTTTACCTCGCCCGTTTATTTCGGCTCGGTACATACATTATACAATGTATACGGACACGTGCATATAGGTATATGAGCCGCTCATTTGCGGAATCGATTAACTCCGCGAAACGCAAGGAAAAAATTAAAATAAAAAAAAACTAAATCGAAACAAAATTTGAGTTGTTTATTCGTTTTTTATCTTTTTGTAAAATATAAATGCCGTTACGTGCGAAGATCGATTACCCAAATTTTTACGAACACCCGAATTGCGTTGCTCCATGGATTTATTTTATAGTACTGAGATAATTCCTTCCTGACTTCCGAAAATTAAGAACCTCGTAAAAGTGAAGTTAGCCGCTTTCAGATTAGAACACCGCAATTAAGAATAGCTCTCTGGCAACGAGTTTCAATTTTTACGCGTATACGATGTTTTAATGAAATAAGTATCTATACGCGTTCATAGTCGTATATGCCCTCGTATTATCATACGCAAAACGACCAGCGTATATTTAATTAGTATAATGGAATGACGGGAAGCATTACGGACTCGTGACGCGACAATGCCTGCGTCTGTGCAGGACCAACGTAATTATTGACCGGCTTTCCAGGTGGATGCATGGATCGAAGCGCAATGTGTCGCGAGCGGTTACCATATCGAGGAAGAATCTACCATAAGGATAAGCTCGCGAACTCTACCGCCGGTAACGCCTTCTCGTATCATTTTCCACCGACGAGTCTCTAACATTTGTACCGCCAATTAGGGCGCGAAACATCGTCGTTCGGTTCTTTGGGGCGCAAAATTTTAGGACGAAAAACAATTCTGATCGCACAGTCGTTTACGTGCATCGTATGTACGTACGTAATACGTATAATACGAGTACCCAGGAAGCGGGGCACGCTATATTCCAGTGCGTTCGAAGGAGGCGAAGAACGGGCACGTTTCCGAGTAACTTTCAGCATTATTGCGCGAGGAATTTAGACGGAGGGCATTTTCCAATATGCGAGGACGCACGTCTAAAATTAAGCCCGTACAGGCGACAGAATTCCGCATGCACACGCGATATATCGACCTGGCTGCCGAGGGGTGTGCCAGCGCGAGGGGTGCGGACGAGCCACCCCGATGGTTCCTCCGGAGCGGGGGGTGGCAATGACCATCGACACTCCCAGAAACGCGGTGCATTCTGAACAGCATCCACCGCCTGCAGTCGCGTTATCTATCGATAATGGCCGTTGTCGGCGAGACTTAACGTCGAGACACGAGCGAGCCCATTGTCCGTCTTCGAGGCCAGAAATTTATCCGGCGATTCGTGCCGGTCACGGCTCGCAAAAATAAACATGGAGGCAAAGCTAAACGAAACGAAACAAAACGGAACTGGAGCACCGCTCAATCGAGAGCATCACCTGGAAAGAGCGAAAAGCGGACTCGCTTCTAGCCGAGAAACATAGCAACATAGTGATTCACAATGCTATCGAATTTTCCCGAACGGCCGTGTTTGCTCGTAGTATCGAATAACGGTAGCCTTTCGGACGAATCTATGAAGTATAACTTGGTACCGCTATATCGGAGTATGGTCGGTATCCGTCCGACGATATTTACCGAGGCCCGCCGAATGGAATATCCCAATTACAAGAGTGAAATTTTTCATATCCCGGAGTCCATCGTTATTCGAGGTATACTCCAGGCGAAACAAATATTCGCCGTATGTTTATGGCGTGGCGCCGTAATATCGGCGTTGCACGTACGCCTATAACGCGTTGCACGCCACTGGGCATATTCTATTATTACTCAATCGCGGTAAATAATTGACTCATAAATTACTCGGCTGTCGTAATACAATATATCTATAATTCAATACTCCAGGCGGCCGATACAAGTTGTCAGGACCGCAACTCTGATATCTCGACACGCGGACGTCACGATCAATTTTATTCATGGTAATGATTCCACTCGACGTTGCCCATCGTAATTCTTTTCCGCGAACTCGTAAAGTTCCATCGGTCTTCGAACATCGCCCACTCCCGGCAGCGTCTAGGGCGTACCAACCTCCGGCCCTCGTTAGACCTTCCTCGATATCGCGTTGCCCATCGTCGTATCGATCATAGAGCGACACCGCAAATTAATATAATCCCCGTCCTAGTCGGTACGGCAATCGGACGGAGGTATGCGCTTCGGATGCGCAAACATCGCGATCGAGCCCGACGAGCAAGGCGGCCCCGTCCGATCGTCTTTCGAAGCAGGGAAGGAAAGGAGTGTGGGGACAGGTGTCGTTGGCGAACTCTTCGCCCTAACGTCGGCCGTCTGTTTTTCCGAGGAACGACCGGTGCGCCGGGCGACCGTCCTTTAATTAAAATTAAAAGACGGCAAACGTCGGATTCCCCGCGTCATTTTCATACCCCGCCCTTGGCAGCCTCCCCACGGCTCCCCAGGGCTCTCGTCGGCGCCCCTCGGCGGCGCCCTCTCCACCTCCTCCGCCCCCTTCGACGGCCCCAACTCCACGCCCGGACCATCCCTATCATCCACCGATTTATATTCATAATTACAGCGGCCCCTCTCCGCACGCCGTACGGTTTCACCTGGCTCCGCGGGGGCTGGAACGGTGAAAAGATTATTAGCCGACGATGGAATCAAAATGCTGGGGAGACTCGAGCGATGTACCGCGACCGCCGTTAGAGGTACTTTAAACCCTAACCATAATTTTACGCCGGCATTGTTCTCCGACGAAGCGCCCGCTTCCGTATCGCGCGATTTCGTGTAAATAGTCGCATTAGGGGTTTCGAATAAATTCGCGACTGCCGAGATCGTAGAACAAAACGCCGACGGCGCCCCGATATTGGGAAATTGGGATATACTATCGCTTCTCGCGCTGAACTTCGCTGGCAAGGTAGAGAATAAATGATCTTTTCGGCTAATTTGGGAAGCAACGTCCGTCGCGGAGATCCTCGGTATTCTTCGACGTTTCTCGATTCGGCTCGGTCGTACTTTTGGTATCCGTGTAAGGAGCGTGTTGCGCTCGAACGTCGATTCGTGGTATTACCCGATATAAATATAAAGTGGGCTCCTTTATTTCGTAGCCGATGAGTAGGATAATTCTGTGAACATCGTTTTTGCCGATCGTTCGAGGTTGTGTAAAAATTCGCGATTCGTCGCAGCTACTCGATTAGATCGGAGCGAACACGTTGTCGAAGTGGGATGTAAACGTTCGAAACTGCAAAGTCCGATGTTTCGTATGGCCAACGGGGACAGGCAGGTGAACTTTTGGCACGGTCGATAAATGACGGCGAAACGCGGCAAAGAGCTTCATTTTACAGTTGTCTTTATGGTAACGCCACAGCGTTATAGAGGTAGGTGATGAAAATGGAATTACGACCATTAGATCGTTATGGCCGTAGGTACGCGTGGTATGTACAGGGCGCGTATGTACGTCGACGCGTCGGATATCCCCTTCTCCGATTTCCTCTAATTATTAACGGGTAGTAAATTTCTGCCATAATTGCGCCGTCCTTACCGCGCGGTCAGACGCCGTAAAGTTCTATCGAAATCTAAATCTGTGCCAATTGGTAAATGCTCGCGTATGCGACGATACGTCAGTTTCGACGAGTCCAGACGAGTGGAAATGGACTTTAGATTTTCTTCGTATCCTTCGATAAACTCGATGAACTCGTTTTAATAAAAATGTAACGCCGATATACCACAAAGTCTATCGATATATTTAGACTTTTGTAGCATCGGGAGACAACCTTTGCAGGATAAACGTAAATTCGACGACATACTTTATGTCCGCACGATAAACTCAACGTTGCGGTTTGGATAGCCGATCGCCATCAGCTTTATCCGATGAACCAACGGGCTGTTAATCTCTCGTGTGACTAGAACCATACCAGCGAGATTCGACAAAAACAATACTTCGCGCAAGGTCTACCTCGACTCTTCGATCGTCGCACGATACTTATCGCCGACTAATGTTCTTTAGGCTCAGCATTTCCTCCGTTTTGCTCCCTCTTCTGTAATCCATTCGCTTTAAAACGCGTTCGTACATCGACACGGCCGCTTCCTCGAGCATCGGACACACCCTGTACGAGACATGCGTGCGCGACGGACGATCGAAAGACGCGGCGCGTAATTAAAAGACACCGAGCCCCAGTGACCCAATCCCTGCCCGGCGCTCGTTGGTAAGGGTCGTAAATAAAACGAAATCGCGCTACGTTCTGCCTTTTCTCTCGCGATCCGCCACGATGATACGCATTGTCCCCGGTTTCCAGCGGAAAAGAATTGAGAACCCCGTTGGGCACTGGAGCATCCCTATCCTCTCGCCCCAGTCCTCGTTTGCCCCTCGAATACACGGCCACGCAGCACACGCACACGGTACTCCCACGAAAGATGATCTGAATTACAACCCACGGTTGCGTGCGGCACGTGTGAATTCACCTACGTATGCCCGCGCACGTAACGGGTGTACGGATAACAAATGGGTCGGAGGCCGGCTCCCGATTCCGCGAAAAAAAAACTCGCGAGGCAGATTCGAGCTTGACGTCACGGAAGGCCGATATAACGCCGGCGAAGGGATGTTTTTGAAACGATCGGGCTGGCACTCGATCGTGCAAGGAGGTCGTGCAGCGTTAATTGATGGCGCGCCGCGCATTTGTACGCTGCCGGGGGTCTATGCGTATTGTCAGTATCGGCCGTCGATGAAAGGGACAAAAAAGGTGCTCGTTGCATACCTATTCATAAAATTAGCCTCTTGAAAATCTTTCGTTTGTACTTATTTTTATTAACGATAAGCAAAATGTTTGTAATCGGCAACGAGGTATCGTGAGTGACGCGTTACGATGTTCGTGGCCCGGCCACCGCTGTGTACAATACAATGTACTATGCATGCAAAATACGTGAATAGAAGTTTGCTCGGATATAGACTTTCCCGTCTTAACTTTGCCAAATTTTTTATGCGTCTGAAAATGTTACGGCACAGCTTTAACGTATACTTTGCGTCGCACGATAACGGTATCGACAAAAATACACCTAAGACCGCGGCCGAAATGAAAATTTGCGAACCACAATATTAAACCTAGATTCTGCTAAAAAAAAAATGCGAGCATCGGAAACCACGATACGGCAGGCTCGTATTTAAATCTTTCGTTTAAAAGTTTCCGAAGTCGGGCCACTTCTCCGAACATTTATCACCTTCCGATTTCCTTCGATATTTGACTCGTAACTTTGGTCTGCACGGTCTAGACGATTAAAAATGTTTTATACCTCTTCCAAACGTGACTTTCGACCACCTTTTCTTTCAACGTTCCAAAAATATCTCGAAAACTGCGATTCCTGGTCGTCCTTTCGTAGTAAAATTATAATAGCTTTAATCGGGTTGCTCCGCGTATAACTCCTTACAAGGGCGTGATTTTTATCGAAGTCGCTTAACGTTATAACCTAATTTCGTCACAATTCGACCTAAAAATTCGGTCGTTGGAAACGATCGTTTAATTACGATAAACTCGTAGTGGCCGAGGGTGCGAGGTGGGAGTGGAAAAAAAGGTACTCACGCGACTACGTCGTAGAAGCTAACGAAAATGTACGCTTTGAACACTTCTAACGTTAACTCGATACCAATCGGTATGGCGAGTTGGCTGGCGCTCGACGGATAACACTTTTTTCCACGCTTTCGCCTCTTTCGTTGCAAGTATATACGAAACCGCGCGTAGCGATGCGTATAAAAAAAAATCATAATACACGCTAATAATGCTCGATTAAACCGATTCTTCTTAAGGTCCGAGGAACAGTGCGCGTATATGCATATACGGTAAACGGATAAAAATTGGAAGAGCGCAAAAGGGTAAAGGCGAGGACCTCGCGATCGAAGCTCATAATCGGGCGCAGATCCGATGGACCATCGGTCAACGTGACGGTCGACGAGACGTCGATGCGGTTCTCCGCGTAATAAAAGCCCGGTGGGCCGGCATTGCGCAGTTTAGTTGCCGCAACTTTTTTCCCGTCGACCGGCCCTAGATTCGCCGGCCGTGCGGCCGCGATAACGCATTGCGCCGCGGATCGCAAATAATAACGGATCCGCGGACGTGCATACGGCAAATGCAAACGGCCAAATAATAAATCCGGGACGTCAAACGCCAGTATTATCGGGGCCGTTGTAAATCACGCGCCGGCGGTGTAACTTGAATAACGCCGATAACGATCACTATTTTAATCGGCAGTGCGGAGGTGCCGACCGTTCGGAAAATCACACCGGCTCCTTCCCCCTTCCATAATTGAGGCCGCGCTTTAATCGCGCCTGTAATGAGTCGCTCCGCGAACGGATAGAAACGATCGACGTGTTTCAAGTATAAATCTATGGAATTACCGATGCAAAACCAGCGGCAAAGCTCTCGATCGTCCTCCCTGGTATTTTTCGTTCGACCGAATAAACGCCGATGTTCTCGAATGCTCCTGCGTGAACGTCATAATGTGCGTATATGCGCCCATCGAGGGATCGGCGGACGGTCCGTTCTACTCGTATTCTCGAGCACGGCAGGCTATGACAGGGATATGTTCTGGTATTTAATTAATACGACGTTATGTCCGTTGGGTATAAAGTAGTGGGAATAAGGTTTAATACTCGTTATATCGCGACGGTTACTCTTGGACGTAAATGATGAAAGAACCGCTAAATAAGTATCGTTATTCGCTACTCGTGACGTTTCGTAGCATCGCTCGCTTCGATAGCGCTCTTCGATTCGATCGATGCGTCTTGTACCTTCATCGGTGCCTGACCGATGTCGAACGAGTTATTCCTCTGTTTTCGAGTCGGACGTCGACCAATGCGATCGACGCCGAAAATCCTCTGACCCGAGCATCGTCTTCCGCGAAGTATCGAGCTGGTACGTTACCTCCGCAAATCTCTTTCTCGCTCTATTTGTAAACGTTGGTTTTGCGTCCAACGATATTTCTCCGCGCATCGATGAGGGAAGAAACGTATGTAATGGTTATAAGTTAATTTTGCAAAAACCGCAAAGCGGTCGATCCGCGAAAAAATAATTCGCGGACAGATTGTTGCACGTGCAATTTACGCATATGTTGGGGGATGGCCCGGTTTTTTCATATTCCCGCCAGTGACCGCAATCAGGGCCTCCCTCGCCAAAGTGGAATGTGTGCGCCCGTGTCAGCCCAGAGGCACGAACGCGCGTACTCCGGTACGTTTGCCCGGAGGAACATTCGTAAGGACTTTATATAAGGCGAACGTATATCGCCTTTTAAGATCACCTCCAAAGGTAGGTACGTAGGGCCTCGGAAAAAGTGTATAGACGACAAAGTGCAAGAATACGGATGGCAAGTTCCAAGGAAAATGTACGCATTTGCCAGCGTTTTTGCTATAAAGACGTGCGCCGTCCATGAAAAAGTATATCGGCGCCAAAGTATCGGAATAAAGCTGAAAAGGCAAAATACGAATGCACGGTCAAGGTCGTAACTAAGGTTGTCGGTAAGGGTATCGTCTAAACGCGTCGCTAAACGGAAGCTCTCGAGAGAATCGAAGAATCTCGACCATCGACGTAAACCTATACGCGGAAGTTATCTGGAGGATAAGATAATTTAAATAATGCGTTTCTATACATCGACGCGTATGCACGCCCAATTTTACGCGCGCGTAAAAACTGTCGGCGCCGCGTTAACCGACTTTACGCAAAAAAAAATCGCGAGGCTCGTCACGATTAAAATTACGTTTATACTCTTTTCTACGATACTTCGGGTAATGAGCATTCTCGTGGTAGTTTCCGTAGAACACGGCACGCAAACAAGCGTCGAGGTCTTGACGGTAACGTCTCGCGACTTCGCGCTCCTTCTCCGCCGACACGTTCGGAAGAACACGCCGCGCTTCGTCTTCGCGGGTTTCCCTTCGTGCACGGCCCCGATGCCACAGTGTCCGCGAAGCGTACCACCGGATGCGATCCGACGAAAGAGAAATGTCTTTCCTATCGGTATCTCACCTTCGCCCATGAAACGTCCAACCTAAAACTCGACGTCGAACCGACGATTCGATATCGCTCACCTTTGGCGACCCTCGAACGACGAAAGGGTAAAACCGAGATTTCAAGAGGATCCTAGAAATCCAACGAAATTTTGGAGCACGCATCGTTACCCTCGAAACTCGACGGGGGTGCGTTTCCGCGTGTTTTCGCCGCGCAAACGCGCCGCTGGGTGATGCTGGCAAACGCGCGTAGGGCCGGCAAAGGTTTTCGGGCAACGTACGCGCAGGGTCGCGATAGGCGGTATGGAACCAGGACCACGGTGCGGCGGTCAACAGCGAGGACGACGATTTGGACGTTCTCGGTGCCTCCCAACCACGAGGATTCGGCTATGGCCGTAGAGGATAGGCACCCGCACGTGCGGTGCCGCACACGAACGTCCGCGTGGGTGCGCTCCCGCCAATGGACACCGATAGCACCACTCACCTACATAGGCAGCGGCGCTATAAATACTTCTGACCACAGTCGCGCACATGGACGGGCGCGGTGACACACTCGGCAGCGGCGGCGGCGGCGGCAGCGGCCCTCCGCCGGTTTTCCCATTATCCGCTCGCCCACTCGCCCGCTCGCCCGCTCGCCCACGCGCCCGCGCGCCCGCGCGCCCACTCGGTCGCCAACGGCCGGAATACCCGCGCGATGACTATTCCGGGGAGCCTACCGGTGGAGCGGTGCCTGGGCCGAGGCGGGGCGAGGCAGGGGCGAGGTAGGGGCAGGGGGTAACGCGTACGTAGGTGGGCATCCAAGGGGGAGCGCGCAGAGGGTGGTATAAATTATACCGTTCGATCGATTTGCTGTCAGAAGACCCTCCGCTGCCACCGAGGAAGCTCTTGCCGGCGCTCTCGGCGCCGTTGCCGCCGAGGACTTCTCCGGCTTACCCTGGCCCCGATGCCGGCGGGTGCGCTTGGTCGCGCGGACGGACACGGATGCGCGCACGTGCGTGCACGCCGAGGGATGACGCGCAACGCCGCTCGCAGGAGGGTGCGAGTCGCGGCCGGCGGTAAGGGGTCGTTACGGATATGGAGCCGGTCTCGAAGGGCCGGGGGCCTCCCTCGGAACGCCCTGGCCCTCCTCGCCTCCGCGCGAAAGGGTTCGAGCCAACTTGGCCCGCCCGTGGCCAGATGCGCCACCCGAGGCCCGAGGGAGTGCGATCGATCTCTCGGTATGGATCCGCCGAGTGACCGAAGTCGCGACCTGCCGGTTGCTCGCCCGCACCTTGCTCGGACGTACACGTTTCTCGACGAGAACCGTCTACGCGTACCGCCGAATCTCCTCGACGCTATCGCATTTGTGCCGTATCGGTACGATATCGGTACGATGTTGGCGCGTATTAGCGCCTTGGTACGACCCGATCTTCCTACTTGGCGAAAAGTAAGGATATTTCGATATACCTTGCCCGAAATACCGGCGTTTTTCATACGGATCGTCTCGTTGCTGGTCGCGTCGCGAAACGCGCCGCACGTGCGGCTTTGCGTGAATCTTTTAAATCCAATGCCGGCACTTTTAGGAATGATCGAAGAAAAAACGCGATGCGTCGGGGAAAAATGTGAAGCTTTTCGGTCGAAAATCGCGAAGTTGTATGGGTGCAACGTACGATCTGAGCACGCCGCGAACGCCGTGACTTCAAAGGTGGATAGGTAAATATCCATGATCCCGAATGAAAATTACATTAGCCCGCCGGAAAGTATTCTATATTGTAGATGGAGTTGCGAATTAATTGGAAAATGGAAGTAGCACGCGAAACCAGGTGTACGGCTCTGACGATGAATCCGTGGAATGCATTATATTACGGCTCGAAGTAAAATTTTGATTTCGTCGCAGACGCCTTTGTTCGTACATTCGTGAAATACGTCGATAAATTTCCACGTATCGAGTGAAGCAGTTGAATTAGCTGTTGAGCTATCAACGTTCTCGACGCGTATCGAGCCGATTCTTCCATTTGTCCTTGAGAATTATCGGTACACATCCAGGATTAAGAGTGCAATGGCGTTATAGCGTCGTACGAAGATCAAAATGCGGAAAATGTACGGCTCGCGGATTAATACGATTTGGTCGATGAGGGAAAATCATGTTTGTACCAGGGCCCTTAAGAGGGAGGATACTCCGACGAAAGATTGCGCGTGGACAAAACGCATACTCGAACCGCAAAGCTCCGAAGAATCGGGGAGAAACTGAAGGCGCTTCTGCGATCCCGAAGCGCCGCGTTTGCTATAAACGATAAATTAACGCGGTACGTCATAAATGTAATAAATAAAAAACGCATCGACGATGAACCGGGATATCGCTTTAATCAGAAAAGCGAGACACAAAGGAGCACGTTACGCTGCGTGCGCTCAAAGTACCGAAGAAATCTCCGAATGAACGACAAAGGTCAAATGTCGCAGTACGATAGTCGCACCCCGACGAGCCGCAACTACGTCGATACTCAAAGCGCAAAAGCCCCCAAGTGGGTCAGCGATTCCAGGCGCGGAGTTCGGGGATAAAAAATCAAAGCGTCTCGAAGGAATCGAAGGGAGCCTAGAGAGATATCGTGGCCTCGTTAAGACAGCGCCGGCTGCCGAAAACTTTTCCAACGGGACCTCGACGGACGCGCAACACGTACATTATCGCCTAAAAGTTTCCAGACACGATCCATCGACGATATCGCCAAAACGTTTCGCGAGCGCACTTTGATTTGCCATTTTATCGCGTTATTTTACGAGCATTACGCCGTTATCGGACAACATCGAGGGTATTCGTTGAGCGACTAATATCGAGAAAATTCCTGTAACGTCGTCGAAATTCTTCGCCGCTGCATTTCTGTCCGGCTATTTATCCGAATTTCGCCCAGGATCGGGATGCCCGTCGAAGGCGATGGACGTACGCACGTAGCCTATCTTCGAAGCTCGGGCGGACCACTAGGATTTGGAGGCGGTGCGCCGCGCAAAGCGGCGCCGGCGGCGGGAGGGTGAGAGTCGGGGAATAGAGAGAAAAACAATTTCAATGAATCGCGCGAAAAGCGCGGGAGAGTTAATCGAAGCGCCAGGTCGGCGGCGAGGGTGGCGGAGGGGCCGAGGGCCGACTCGGGGGTGTCGGTTCGGCCGCGGGGGAGGACCGGTAAAAGTTTCGCGGGAACTTTCGTAATGCACGCCGGATAGTTATACAAAATTGAACGTCGGGGCGCCTCGGAAGGCAACAACGCAACACTCCGGGCAATGTGCCGTGTCTGCCGCTGCGCGAGGGGGTGGAGGGCGACGGGGGCGGAGGAGAGCGGAGAAGGGCGGAGGTGGAAGGAGTTGGAGTACCGTAGGAGCCCGGAAAGGTGGTAGTGAGTACGTGAGCAAGGTGGGCACGGAGGTCGGTGGGTTGGGGAGCGGCGCGGCGCGGCGCGGCGCGGCGGGGAGAGGGGGCGGGGGCGGGGCGGGGGCGGGGGAGGTGGAAAAAGGAAGAGGCAGAGAGGCAGAAAGAGAGAGGAGTCGTGGTGCAGGTGGTCGGGGTAGAGCCGCGATGCGGGGGTGTGGGTCCAGAAAAGAGGGTTAGGTCCCCGAGTCCTCGGTAACTCACCCTCCGCCCTAGAGCTTCGCCAGAACTCGCCTCCCTCGGCCCCTTTCCACGGTCTTACGACCGGCACTCCCGGCCTCGCCCTCCCTCTCCCCTCGGCCCCTCGCCGCCGCTCCCGCCCCCGGCCCCCGTCCCTCGTCCCGCGCCCCTCAGCCCTCAGCCCTCGCCGCGCCACCGAGCGGCGTTCACCACCCTCATCCAACGGCGTACGTTCCTACGCCTTCCCTCGCTTCGCCTCAGGGACGCACGGCGTGACCGTAAAATTCCAAAATCCAGGGAGAAGGTTGCGCGGCACCCTTCGGCGCCTCGACCGGCGGTACAACCTTCCTACTACCTTCCCACTATCTTCCAGCCATTCCTCCGGTTCTTCTTCCTCCCGCGGAGCCAGGGAGGCAAGGGCACGGGCGTAACTTTTCTATCGAAACTCCTCGGGGGTTAAGCGCCGCTTCCTGGAAATTCCAGGAATCTCCGGGGAGGGTGACGGCACCGAGGACGAGGCGCTACGGCTACGTCGATGAAGGTACCGACGTAATTACTCGGGAGATTAATAATTTCGAGACTGCGTAAAAGCTCGCAAATTTCTCGCCTCTCGATGACGGACGCCGCTCGTAAATCGAAGGGGCTCGAGACTCGCGCCGACGAAGGGCAACGATATCCCGATAGGTCGATCCTTTTTCGGCTGGAAGGACACCGTGTCGAGTTCCCGTGGAGGACCGCCGAGGTGTCGTCGCTCGATAAAAGATGTGCGCCCCTCGAAATATGGGGCGTCGCTACTTTATTTACTCGCGTAATAGATTCGCGGAGGTAATTATATTTATTCGAAAGTACCTCGCGCTCCAGAGCCGAGGGAACTCGATGTGAGAACACTGGCGCGCACTATGGATCGTGTTTCCCGGCGGACGAGGTGGATATACGACGTAGACTTTTGTCTCGAGCGTAAACGCGATCGTACATGCGTCGCAGGTGCAAGGTGCCGCTGTCTATCCGTTTCAAAGAGACGAACAATGGCCCGCCTGTGCCAAGGAGCAACCCGACTACGGGACCCTCCGCACTAATTCCCAGCGTCGTACTTACCCGCGTAATCGTTCTTCGTCCTACGACGTAGGCTTATCGAAGTTAAACGTCAATGTCGTCGATTCCGTTTTCTGGACGCAGAAAATCACGATACGAGGGGGGAAAGCGTTAGAACCAAATTCGTTAAAAAATCATGCGACACGTCGATGATGCGCGCGAGCCTAAAAATCGTCCGATAGGTCGACGTAAAGCTCGGTATATGTATTCGTTCGATTAAGGAGATCGATCGATCAAAGTTTTTGGGATTGAGAGGCCAGCAGACGATGCACGTTTGATAAATGCGACATAGTACGGGATAATCGACGCGAGTCTCGTAACGATCAACGCGCGAAAACAAAAGACGTTGCGTTCGCGACCTATCTCGTATCGATACAAAGCTCATCCGACCATCGTACTTTTCAAACCTCTCCGTGGCGAAGCAGAATTCGTCCTAAGCGCAAAGCTCCGAATTCCGAGGACGAAGGCGAATAGGTTGGACGGTATTCGAGGAGCGCGGGAGTTTTAGCCGAGCATGCAAGTAGGGCGTTATCGAGGGTAACGTCGGTCGGAGAACCGAGAGCACGATCGGGAGCGAGCAAGGTAAGAAAGTCGAAGTTTGGGCGCAGCGCGACGATAATTAAGGCGGACCTGGCGACCTCGAAAGTCCTTCTCGGCCCCTGGCCACTGCGGCGGGTGAGCAGAGGCGAGTCCGTTATTCTCTTTCTCCCCCGTTCTCTTCGTTATCCGCCCCCCAAAACTCCCTTTCCCTCCTTCCACGACGTACCGTCGTTTCTCCTCGGCTTCGCCACCTCCCACGTTCACCCACACCAGCGCTACGCCCGACCTAAGGGTTGAAACCACCCTCCATTTCCAGTGGCAGCCGAGGCAGAGGCGAGCAGACTCTGCCTGGCAGACTGGCAGCCTGGCAGGGGATGTGCACGTCACCGTCTTACACTATCGTCCCGAACAAACACCCCCGTACTACCCCGGCCTCGACTCAACTCCGTACCGCCATCTCCAACCTCCTTTCCGCCGTCGAGCCACCGCCGCCTTGGTCGCCCTCGCCCTCGCCCTCGCCCTCGCCCTCGCCCTCGCCCTCGCCCTCGCCCTACCCCTACCCCTACCCCTAGCCCTCCCGCCCCCCAGCCCGCGCCCTACCCGTCAGCCTCGCCACCCCCTCGAGCTACTGCGCCCCGTGCTCTTCCCGACCATCCTCGCAACTTCTACCTACGCGTCACGGGACGCGTACCTCGTCTCCGGGCCGATCTACCGGCTCTTCCGCTTCTGGAGGAGGACGGGAGGGCGGGAGAGAGCTCGCGGCGCGAAGGGGCAGGCTCGAGGGGGGAGGCTCGGGGCGAGAGAGGACGACGGAGGGATCTCACGTGGCGGAGTTCAAACGCGAGGAAGAATCCCGAGGTACCTCGAGGATAAGGGATGTTTCCGGCGCTCGAGAAGGATCGCCGAGGGAACTCCGCAGCGGTGCCGGTCTTCCTTACGTCCCGAACTTCCTCCTCCCTCTCCTACCCATCTAGGAAGCCACCTCGTTTACCCTCTGCACGTCCCCTCCTACGCGTATCGATTCTTACGTAAGGGATGTTTTCTCGAGATGGAACGTCGTACCGGCAGGACCGAGGGGGCCGGGGAGAACCGGCTGACCTAGGCAGAATGTGATTCGGGGAAAAAAAACCCCGATGCCTTGTTCCAGGCGAAAGGAGCCCCCAGGACGATGCCGTGGGCGCTGTTTTTCGGCGGGTCGGCTGGAACGGCCGTTTTCCTGACTTTTAAGGCAGCGGAGAGGGACGATTCTCGTAATAAAAAGCGGGCATTCCGCGTCGTACGATCCATCGTTCTACGCGTGGCACGGAGCTAGGCCATATCCTCGAAAGGATGTGAGCTACGTACGGTACTCCGTGATGCACCGCGTTCTCACGTACGATATTACGCTCGTTATGTATTTTCGAGTGGAAATAGCACCATCGCGATATAAATGGGATGCTTCTTCCGTTACTCCACGCTGGAACTGTCAAAGCGGTCAAAATAACCCGCCCGTAATCCCTCGTCCGCGCCACTCTAATTTACGAGGGTACATTTTCGAAGGTTCTCCGTCGTTCTGCCGCCGTATCTCGATCGTCGAATAAGCTTCTTTTTTCTTCGTATCCCTCTCCTTCCTTCAAAGTCATACGCGATTTGGAAGTTACTCCTACCCCACGACTTTTCGTCGCTTGGACGGACGCTCGTCCGATTCCGAATAACCATTAACCGATAAACTCACCGTTCGAGGGCGATCGATCCCGAAAGCAAATAAACAAACTGTACCTGCGAGACCGGACGAGGGAATTAAACGGCACTCGACGCGTCTCGTGACACGCGCGCACTGCCGCCACCCAGGATACAAAGTTAACTCTCTATAAGCCACGGTGACTTCAAAGTAACGTTTCGTCTACAAGCTTTGTCCACTGTCGGTTATTGTTTCCATTCGGATTTATGAACGATCGTAAATCAAAAGGTCGCTTCTCCATCGCGAAGCTGATCAACGTTTATGTCCAAGTCGTGTTCTTTCCTTCAAAAGTACGATACGGAGTTTTGATGGGAGAAGGTCAAGGAAATCGTTTTTACATTAGCATTGTTCGCAAACAGTCCTTGCCACTATCGTGGGATTTAAAAGATTCGATTCGATTTACTTTTAGAAAATGTCACGGTAATTGGAACAAATCTCAACGCGCGATCCTAGAGCCCCAAAGAGCTCGGGGCACCTGCCATATGGCCCGAAAACCATCTCCTCCCCCCCCCCTCTCTCTCTCTTTTAGGGCCTGGCAATACCGTTAAAATGTAAAAAAGAAAAACAATCGTGTTATGGAGCGTTGAGAAACGATTTATCGGTACATCCCCCTGTACCGATCGAAGTCAATCGGCTTCTCCTAATTCGCGTCACGCACCGCAAGTTAACTACCCTCTCGGAAATATTAGGTCCGACAAACACCACCACCACCTCCCTCCCCTCTCCCCACTCTGTATCGGCTGATCTCGTAAGAACGTGCGTCAGCGCCGATGAGCGCTTGAAAAGCCGCACGCGGCCAATAAGCGGGGTGATTTTAATTCCCCGTGGCCAAGCCCTCCGTCCCAAATCCATGAATACGCTTAACCGAGGTCTGGCTTAGGGACGAGTAGAAATCGAGGGCTGGAGCAAAACACCGTGAAAAGGAAAACCGTACCCGTACCCGCACCTTTCGTCACCTATGCTCCCAAGCTTGACGCGTTATCGACCGGAGACGTCTCAACGTGTCTTCAGTTATTCGAACGCGCGTTAATCAGGCGTGTCTTCGCACGTTCTTAGAATAGTACGACTAAAATCGTCCAGCAAAATAGTTACGGCTCGACATCGATGCAGCGTTCGTTGCACGATTACTGATCGATTACCGATCATCCGTATTTGGTGAAAAAGAGTTAAGAGCTGATTTCTGTGGAACAATCTAGATGTAAAGATGGCCGTACATTGATAATGGAACTGGACGAATATACGAAACATTTGTCGAACGATTCTTTTCCAAAGACTATCATAGATACCAAATACGTCGACTTAAGCCAGGGCTTCGTCGCCGTTTAATTCTGATCCTCCTTCTATGAAAATTGAAATACTTCGTAATCGAAAATACGCATACGCGTTTACCCTTTTACCGATAAAACCGCAGAATAAATGGTCGCTCGTCCAACGCTCGCGATATTCGACTCGATAAAACGCCTTTCTAGATAATCCAAACGTCTCTCGAGTTGTCCATGGTTGACTAGGTAGTCAAAGTGTCAATGTTGGTACTTTACCTTCTACCGTTTACATTAGCGCCGAGATCCGGCGTGTTTGCGCGGTGTTTAAATCCTCCCAGAGGCCGCAACGCGTACACCTCGTAGTCGATCTTTTCACCCACGAACGAGCGTGTCTCGCGATCGCCGTGATTTAAGCGCCCAGAACTTCACGTCTCGGGATTCACTCGCGACATTGAGAGTTAATTGCGCGGAAATTAATTGAGATCGCGGAGTAACCCGCCAGTGTCTAAATGCGCTGCCGTGCGTGCTGTGGAACGATCAAGCGGAGAGATCGACGGGAAAGCAAGAATGGACGCGTAACTTGAGCGATGCCACTCGACTTTCACGCGTGATTTTTCCGTTCCGATGTTATTTTGAACGGATAATTCGAGGACGGAATTGTATTACGTTGGCCACATCTTTTATCCGCATTTAAGACCGAGGTTTGTCGCATCCCTTACTTTGCTTTATTAGATTTGCTTTCTCCGCGTAACAATGATATTCTACATTTCGAGCCAGTTTGCGAAGTTCGAATTCGATCGCTTCTACGAAATAAAATTTCCTCGGAGAAAACATCGTCGCTTTACTCGCTCTTAAATGCTCGATCGATCGATTTCTCGTCCAGCCGAAATATTTTACGAGATGCCAATTCTTCTTTCGTTCGATAATCGTACTACGACGGTTGATCAATTTGATTTCTAGAAAAAAGAACGGCCATAGATACAGAAACGCGACAAAACGAAAAGCACGTAGCCTCCGAAATTTGAACCAAAATAATCGATTCTCTTTTCAACGAGCATTTAACCCAAAATCTACCGGTTGCGAGAGGAATTTCTGGGCTCCTCGACTTTGGCATCGTGCCACATTTATCCAAGAACCGATCGGCCCAAAGGCGTAATGCACGGTGAGTGCGATGGCCGCCATACGAAAGTATGATTTAACGCAAAGTCGTGCTTCAGGATTCTCGTAATTTGACTCCGAGAAGATCGGCCGAGCCGGAGAGCCAGCCGGCAGGCGTTAAAATTTAATTGCACGGGGGTATTGCGGGGAGTCATCGCACCCGGCGACGCTCCGAATCGTTTTAAACGCCGAATCATCAAAATTCACGCAAGAGATCGTACGACTTCCCGGACTTCAAAAGCCGACTTTGAGTCGTCGAATTACTCGAAGACGGTCCACGGTACGTACTGGAAAATTATACCGAGGACGTTGAAGAACGACGTGGATAATTCGGTTCCCTTTGTCCGCGCGTTTGATCTTCGGAGCTGGTCGTTCGGGTCATTTGGCCCAGAACCTAACACTTTGGGATGTACTTCGAATCGCGAGCAGTAGAATACGCGTATCGCGTGGGAGATCGTCCAAGGATAATGGGCAAAAATCGAATTTGAATCTTTCGCGGGGAATGTTTTATACCACCGTCCATTGGATTACCGCAGCTTCGATTCGGAATCGTCGCAATTCGATCGCGATGGCGTTACGGCGTGAAATTCGAATCGCCACTATCCCGCCTTCGCCGGAGGCCGCTTCAATTCCGGCTCACTCGGCGCTCGGGATAGAGGCAAAGAAGTTTGCTTCGAGAAACTCTCGTTAGCGCGGACCGGCAGCGTGTACACGGTCAGGCGGAAACGAGAAGCTACGCTCTCGGTCTTTGAGTCGGTTTCACCCTTTACCGAAGTCACCCCCGCGTGGCTTCCGCCAGGAAATATCGGAGCCACGTACGGCGAAGGGTACAGGGTGCGCGTCCCTGGCGAATCTGAGCCGCCGTCGCCGATTTTCGTGGAGAGCCTTCGAGGGAAGGGAAGAGTGCGAGACGGTGGCAGAAATCGCGGACTTTGGGCCAGTCCCAATCGGAATATCGGAAAGGCCGGACGCGACTTCGATGCCCGCAACTCGAGGCACGCGCGTCCGATCGCGAACGAGGCACGGCCCTTCCACGTGGTTCGTCGCGCTAACCGAAGAGTGGCGCGAGCGAGGAGGCCGCGCTTAGGCTCGTGGCACCGAGTCGGGCCGGAACGAGGAGTAACGAAGCGGCGCGAAGAAAGGGAGGCGCACTCGCCCGAGGAGAGTTTGGGCCGACGGCTGGGCAAGGTGCGCGAGCGAAGGTTGCGAAGGAGAAGGGCGGAGGGGGTGGAGGGCTATCGCGGAGGTTGACGTCGTGCCGCCATCTTTAATAATTTCACACTCGAGAAAAATGAACGGTGTATTCGTAATCCTTTCCCTCGGCAGGATCCACCCTCCCTCCGGACTCGCCCCGCTACTGCCCGCCAAAAGAGAGCCGCGTTCCCCTCGCCGTCGGCCCTTTCCACCTCCACCCCCCAACCCCTCCCCTCCCCCCACTCCGCTGCCTCGTGCTCGTTCATTTAATTTCAGTCATTGCTGGCAGTCGCACCCCTGTCGTGCGACCGACAAAAAATAATTAGTGAAGCCTTACACCCCCCACCCCCTCGCCCTTCGCCGCCGAGGCCGCCGGCTCCTCGCTCCGTCGACCTCGTCCCTTCTCCACGGCTACTACCACGACCATCGCGACTACGACGCCAACGTCGTCGACTACGACGACGACGACGACGACGACGACGACGACGACGACGACGACGACGACGACGAGGACGACGACGACGACGGCGACGACTCGACGCCCCCTTTCAACCCCACGGGTACGTACCTTGCGCTCGAATTCTCCCCCTTTCCCTCCCCTTCCCCCCGTTTCCCTGCCAACCCGACCAACCAACGAATCACCCCCCTGTCCCTTCTCATCCCCCGCCACCACCTTCGCCTCCACCTCCTCCCGCCCCGCTTTCTCTTCTCCTCGCCCCTTAGCCACCCTCTCGAGCGGTAGCGGTAGCAGCAGCAGCCGCCACCACTACCACGGCCACCCCTCGTAGTCTCTACTACCACCACCAGCATCGTTCTACCGCCAAAACCCTAGCTCAGTCAGCCATCCCCCTGCCTCCTCCCTCGCACTCACTCTCTCTCTCTCTCTCTCTCTCCCTCTCCCTCTCTCTCTTCCTCTATCTCCCTCCCTCTCTCGCCCTCGACGCGGCCTCGGGCGGGATGATTCAGGCGCCAGTAGGGCGCAGCCACCTTCAGCGGGGGGTGCGCTGGGGTGAGTCGGAGCGGATGGACGCAGAGGTGAGGAGGGTGGCTCCTAGTGGGTGTCAGGGGGGCCTTGGCTCGTATCGGGGACAGGGGGAAGAACGGGCTGCCAGAAGGTGGATGGGGAGACGACCGAGAGCGCGGTGGAACTACGGGATGGGACCGTTGGTAGGAGCGAGAGGGCAAGAGTGAGTGAGAGTGGGAGCCAGAGAGAGAGAGAGAGGGCGGGAGGGAGGAGGGTGGATGGGGGTAGGTACCAACCGTGCGGAGGGTGGTTTTCCTCCGCTGAGATATAGGCACCACCGACGCCGCGGTGGGTTATATCCTGGGCTAAGTAATACAAGGAAAAGTGCTACGCGAAGCCCTCCTCCCTTTACTCTCTCTTCTCCTTTCCCCAGCTCCCCTTCCCCCCTTTTCGCTCCCTCCCCCCGCCTCTCTATCCATCGCCCTTTTACCCGCTCCCTGTATTTTCACCCGTTTTCAAGCTTTACGGTGCCGCAGTCTCAGCGCAGGTGCGCGTCGCGATGCACCCTCGAGAGGTACGCAACGCGTGGATAGGGACGCCTTAGCCACCCCAGTCCCTCTCCCCTGCCCGCACCTGGTTACCACCGTTGGAAATTGCCACGGGCTGAATTACTATTGGGTGCTCATTAACGGATACTTTGGCAAATTATGTTTTTTCAGCCAGATGCGATTCACGGCTCGGTGCAGACTCGGGGGTGTTCGTTGCCGAACCTCCTGCCACCCGCCACGCTTTTCCTCCCTCCACGGCCCTCGATTCCGAGATTCGTCGCGCGGCCAAGTGGCGCGCGTTCGATGAGTCGCGAGGAGAAAGCTATCCCCCTTCGCTAGAATGACGGACCGACCGAAGCTTTCCTCGTCGCCACGTCCTTTGGAACGGTTGCTCTTTGTCGCGCCTCTCCAAGCACCGAGTTTCCCTTTCGTCGTAATTATATCTCCACTCGAGCTTGCGAGTACGCGCGTGGTAAATGGATCTGCGTTTGGAATATCCGCCAAGGCCGCGGGAATCTACGATCTGGGAGAGGTGGGAGAGTTCGTTGGTCACTTTGGTTTTCAAGATCATGCGCCAAAGGCCGTTCGACCTAGATTCTACCGCTCAACGTGGATTTACGCGTAAAAATCTAAAGGCATACTTCGATAGGAAATACTCCTCCTGGAAACACGAGTTTCGATCGAATGCGCGATCCTAGCTCGTGACAAGAAAGTTGCCGAAACGAATCGATCGTGACTCTAAAAAAGAGTTTCAAAACGGTGCGAACGGCGCGAACGGGGATCGGACTTCTTCGAGATAGATGTAAATGGATGCAGCTGGGTGTCATCGTACGATACGTGGAAAGCACCTTACCGCCGTTGATACGTTGACGAGCGATGATAAAAAAAAAAAAATGCGCTCTTAATGCGACTAACGAGGAGAAATAGGGCGAGCTCTCCAATTTACAACGGAACGAACCCTCGAACCTTTTCAGTTACCTCGTACTCGTTGGATATCTCCCCCTCTAAGAGCGTTTCAATTTTGTCGATGCGTCCACTTCGATTGATTTTTTCCCGAGAAAACACTCCCTTTACTCTTAACTGCAATTAACGAGATAACGAGAGATCGAAGCTACGCTCAATTGTATTTGCCGGAGACGCTCGTTTGCGCGTATCGTCGCGTTGAAAATCGGCGGGATCAAAGGAAAAAAGTCGGAACGATGGAAGAAAAGGTCGAAGTAGGAGCGTTCGTCTCGAGGCGGTGCGCGTTCGCGATGCACCCGCGATACTCGAAAGAAATTACGAAGGAGTTATCGTCGCGGACGCGATGGAAGAGATAAGCCGGGTCTTGACTCTGGCGCGCGATTCGGGGGAAAAATGCGGAGGAACCAGCTGAGGCAGTGGATAGTCGAGACGGTAACTCGAGAGTATGGCGCTTAGATATGGCTTTGCCTGCCCGCGGCGAGAAAAATGTAAGAGGAAGCTCCGCGCACCGGAATCATATTCTCGCACGTAGGTGGCCGTGCGCAAAATCGCGGGCTCGTATTTCTGGCTCGTGCCAACGTCTTTTCCCCGAGAAGGGAAAAAACAGGAGGAACGCCGATGACCGGGCCGTAAATACGAGTCCGAGCTCCCGAAGTTACGAGCTCGCGCCGCAGCTCGAGGCACGGACTTGGACGAAAACTCGACCACGACCAGGTTATTATCGAATTGCGAAGTTATTAAGTTTCTTATCTCGAGATTTCGCTGCGCGTCGGAACTTTGCGATACCGCGGGATGAAGGATACGAGAGGCCGTTTCGTAAATTCACGTCAGGTTCGATGTTTTACGCGCTCTCACGTTGACGCTCGTAGGTTTCCATTCGAGAAACTGGCCGTGTAAAACCTTTTCACTCCGTTTTCGAAGCCTTCCAAAAGATCGATAGCCTTGTAACGCTGGGAAGTCTTTCCGGTCGATGAGTTGGTAGTGATTTTCGATAAATTTCGAAAATCCGTGGAAGACGCTCGAAATGTTTTTCCTACTTTACGAATATATTCTTACAACGGATTTGAAGTTTACGCGTGTCGTACGAAATGCTCGGCTCTTTGTCCGAACGATCGATACTTATATTTCATCGATCGTTTACGTACGATATATCTCCGTATGAGGCGTGCCCATAAATATCGCGCGCTATAGAATCGGAGAAAAATATACGAAAAATGAGACGCGCGAACAAAGATTTCTCGCGTCCGAAGGGTTTCGCGAAGCATATCGAGAAATCGTTAATTCTCCTTAGAGGGTCTGGACCAGAATTCTTCGCGACTTTCATCGGAAATCGTTGGAACGTTAGCGAAAGAAGAAGTTCCATCCTCGAAGGCAAAGTTAGGCCGTACACATCGGGGTAAGAGTGTATGGCTTCGGCTCTTGATAAATATGGTTTCTCCGAACTGAGGGTGACATTGGGAGCGCGCCGGTATTACACGCGTTTCAAACGTTTTTACACGAGTAAGTACATAAATAGACTTTGTTCCGTGGGTAGTTAAGCGTATATCTCGACGAGCTGGCGAGGGATTAAAACATTTTGAAGTCGGATTTCAGCGCCGTCTTGCGGCGTAAGACACGATATTAAAAACTAGGCGCTACCGTGGATAGAGACCCTTCACGGAGTTTATCTTATTTGTATTATTGACTTGCCGCGCTACTTAAACGGAGCATAGAACAACGCGATGCACGGTTTACACGACGTTCCCAATATACGTAAGCTCGTACGACCTTTGCGTTTTTTTAAAAACCTTCGCAACGTACGTTTCTCGTTTTCGAAGCGCCGTGCGTTACGAAACGAAGGAAAAGTCAAGATAAGTAATGGTACGCATCGCGACGTAAATGGAATACACGTTTTCGACCAAACACCCACTACGCGTCAACGCATCGATTGCTCGATCATCATCGATTATTAATATATATTTTGCAAGTACAACGTCGAAAAACGAAGTAAAATCGTTTGGCGATGCTTCGACAACTTTTCGCCGAGAAATGGAAACGGCGATGAGTAAGTGCCCATTATACGAGAGTTCCAACAGAATTTCGTGTCGCTTTGCGTCTTCAAATATACCCTCCTGTGTTATTTTTTTCCTCGTCCGTCGGCGCATCTGTCCTATTTCGTTCTTTTCTTTTAACGCCCAGCCATCCTTCCAAAATGTAATATCGAGATCCCGCGTAGATCTAGCACGAATAAATCTCGAATAGGCAGCCCGATTGGATCCACCGTGTCGGCCGGGGGCAGTCGGCTGGATCGATCCTCGAGCTCGAGGATCAATAAGCCGGCGCTTACCAGCGCGATGTTTTGCGTAGCGCCAAGTTGCGCGAGGAACTACGGAAGTTTCGAATAAGCGGCCGCGTTTGTCAAACGTTACGGTGGCGGCGTCGCGGAAAGTCGGCAAACGGTTTCATCCCTCTCCGCTCGGCGGCCAGGGTGAAATTAGCAAAAGTGGAAAGTAAGGCCACCCTCCGGTGCCGCTAATGCCCCCGGACCGAGCGCCGCAAGGGCATTCCGAAAGCGCCGGGGATGCCCAAGATAAATTACGTAACAATATAAGTAGGCGACGAGAGCGCGAGCCCGAAGAGTGGGAGAATACCTCCCTCCCTGGGTAGGGGAATAAACCGTCGCGCAAACGGTCCTTTGGAAACCTACTTACCGCGACGGAAGTTGCTCGGAAAAAAAATCGTTGCCTCCTCGCGGGAAGTTCCGTGGACGTGGCTCCGAAGAAGTCGCGGAGTTCGACCACGAATTCGACCGTATGACCGTTACTGAAAAAAAAAAAACTGCCCCTTCCTAGGGAAATTTCGTGAAATGTAAATGCGAAGAACCTTCGGCGGCTTGTAAACTCGGCGATACGCGACGAATTTGAAAGGAAATTTGCGTCGCGTTCCCTGTTTTGACCGGAACAGTGGCAAACCGTAACTCGCGAATCGAGAGCACGGCATCGGGGAATACCCGCGAAACTAACGAGCCGGGTAGGACTCGATACTTCTTGGACGAAGAAAAGGTATGTCGGGCTCGAATCGATTACCAGTGCGCGATACTTTGCTCGATCGATCCGATAGAGACTTTAGAGATCCTCGTGTATTTCATTGCGAACGTCCAATATGGTCGACCTTCGCTAAACGATCGTCATCGTTCGTATCGTTTCAAAATCCTGTTACTTTTTGTTCGTAATATTTCCTATTCTACTAGAATCACCTTTCGGGCTTCCGATCGTAGAAGAGCCACGAGATCGATATTTTTTGTTGCCAAAGACCGAATCGTATAACGTATTAAACGAGACGTTCGCGCTGCATTCGGACGAACACGGTAAGACCATTTATTAGCGCGATATTTATGGAACGTTTGGACGCACCAGGTCTAGCATTTATTACGACTCGTTATCGTTACAGGAACGCCGGCCAAGTCCCGCATATGTCAAGTTAATTAAGCCTCCCCGCGGAGGTAAAACTAGGAGGACGGGACAAACTCGGTCTCCCTACCCAACCCTTCCTCGACGTCTCCTACCTTTTTCGAAAGCCCCTTCTCCCTTGACGAGGGTGCGGAATTTTAAACGAGGAGAGCGGCCTCCGTCGTCGGAAGGAAGAAGAAGCGCCTTGGAGACAAACGCCCGGCAAATGCGCGGGACAATGTTTTGGCGCAACACTCGTCTTGTTACGTATCCAAAGGGCCATTCATTACGGCCACATTGTTTCGGCCTAATGCGTAACATGTGGCCGAAAAACAAAGTAAGATGGCAACAATGAGCGTCGAGTGCCGGGGCCCTTCGTTGCGGGCGGAGGGGTTGGCGATTCATCCCTTCATTATTCGGGAATTAGTAACCCCATTTCGTTTCCCCCCTCAGTTTCCGCGTCATTCCCGAACCTTTTATCGCGCTGCCCCCGTCTGCCTTTTTCATCCCTGCTTTGAAGGCGCTAACGTTAAAAGACATATCCGTTAAACTCGTCCCCGATCCAACCAAGTTTGCCCGACCTTCGACAACGATCTTCGTTCCCACCCCCCTTACGTTCGAGAGGTCGATCTTTACCCTTTGTTCGAACCACGATTGTACCAGCGATTCGGATTATTGGCTTTAAATCGGATAGACGAGTTTTACGCGTAACGCGATCTACGATTATGCGAGTGATTCAAATTATTTATCGCGGATCGGGCGGACTTAAAGGTTGGTGCGCGATAATGGCCTTTGAATAGAAAAACTCTCGTGGAATAAGAGATAAAACTGGCGAGTTTTATATTATCGATAAAGCTGGGCGTAAAACTGGATACGGATCTACCCCAGATTCCAGTCACCCACTTTGGCTCGGTATCAAAATTTAATATTCAAGATTTCTTCTTACGCATTCTTCCGTTATTCTTAAAATGATACGCGGAAGACCGCCGCAAAGCTCCACCCAAAAGCGGATACCGATTAAGAGTTAATCCCGGCTTCGATCCGTAAATTAAACACCGCTTCAATCGAATTTCCACAATTCCGCAATCTCTTGTTGCCGCTCCGGAGTTCACGCTGTTGGATGTCTAGTATCGATGACCGTGCGACACGATTATATCGTCGAAGGGATTATGTTTGGACAAACGAAAGAGAGCATTTTGCGCCCTTACATCGATGGCAAGCACTTTTTATGCGCGCAAAATCGTGTACGAAAAAATATTAAAAGTCCGTGCGCACCGATCAATACCATCGTACAACTTCGAATCTCTATCCTTTATATCGCCGCGTCTTTCCCGGAAATTTACTCGTTACTCAGATTTCGACACCGTCGTCTTCTCATTATCCAGATTCCGTCGTTCTCCTAAATCCTGCTTTCCAGATCACGGTTCGGAACAAATGCAAAGCCGATGTCTGATATCAAACTCCGAAGATGCGAGGCTGAAACCCCTGTTTAGCACGCTGACACGAGTCAAACGTTATACCGTCATTTCGTAACGTATTGCAATCGGTTTATATCCTGCCGTAGGTTGGTCTCAAAGCCATTTCCCATGGCTACGTGGATCGTGGGAAGGCGCAATTACCTAAACCGATCAACGTCAGGGAGATCGTCGGGAGAAACGGGAAGCGACAGCGCGACTGAAATTATTTATTTAGATTTAAACAAGCCGGTTTCGAATCTGGGTGCATATACATATACATATACTATATGCAAATATATATATATATATATATGTATGTATGTATATTTGTATGTTTGTATGTTTGTATGTATATATGTATACATGTATGCATGTACGTATGGTGAGTACATAGACCGCGGAGAGAAAGGCCGACACCTCGGCGCCAAACTCACCCTCCTGAGACTCTGCAGACTCACCTCCATCCCCCTACACCGTGCACCCCCTTCAGCCACCCCGCGGGCAAAGCATCCCAATGGCAGCCCCCGTTTCGCAAACCCGCACCACCCTCCGCGTTCCCCGACCTCCTTCCTCCCTCCTTCCTCCCTCCTTCTCTCCCTGCCCCTGCCCCTGCCCCTGCCCCTGCCTCCGCACCGCCACCCTCCTCCCTCCTACCTCCTCCCTCCGCCCTCCGCCCTCCGCCCTCCGCCCTCCGCCCTCCTTGCCAACCCAGCAGCCCTCCCGCGCCGCTCGTCTCGACCCGACCGACCCACCCAACCCGCCCAACCCGCCACCCACCAACCTACAACTCCTACGTACCGAGCGACCCTCGAGCTATCTCCAAAATCATCCCTTACATTCTAGAGCTCGCCGCGCTATCCTCCATAGAGGAATAGAGTCGGAGGAGGAGTGGATGGGCGGAAGGGAAAGCGGCCGAGCTGGACGAGAGGGTGAGGGAAGGTTGAAACGAGGGTAGATGCTAGCGGGGATGTAGGTGGGTATAGTGGATACTACGAGAAAATAAGAGGTCTTCCCGCACGACTCGCGATACGAATTACAATGGCCGGAGGGGGGTGGCGACGATCTGCCCACCCTCCTCCGCCCTACGCTCGTCGTCCTCTCTTCCTCGATTTCGAATGCGCCGCGATGGCTCCTGCTTTTAACTTTGAGATCTTTTGCGAGTTGATCGCGGTACTGCTCCATGTCGAGGAGCGACGGGTCTCGATGCCGCGATCGCTCCGCTATCTCTCTCGGCCTTTGAATTCTTTGGATTTTGATGGACTTTGCTACATCGAAGCGTCGTTTATCTTCTCTACGAAAAGCTATAAAAATATGACGATTTATAGTGCGGTGTTCTTTTAAGAATCGTCTTTGAGCGGGCATTGTAAAAGTGGAATGGAAGTCCGAGAGAGAGGAACGCGATTGTCCTGCTCGATACTTTTCTAACCTATATATTATTTCAGCTATCCATGACACTCGGAGGGTAAAATTAAACCGCATCGGCGAGCGCCAACGGTCGAATCGCTCGACGCGGATAATGGCTATCGAGTTTGTCTCTTCGGAGACTATTTAAGAGATGGCGGTGTTCTTTATGGACCTTGCGCGATCCGAAACGCTCGTGGATCGTTTCTATTGCTGGAAATGGGCAAAACGAAAGCTCGATAAGATCAACGGGATAAAGTGCCGATTCTTGACAAAATATTTCGGTGTATCGCGACCATGTCCGACGAATAACGAAGAGTGGAATATGGCGACGAATAGAGTATTAATAAACGTTCGAGGAGGATACGCGAGACGTACTCGACGACGGACTGCGGCAGACATACCTATAGAACGAAAGGCGCGCATTCGACACAATGGGAGACGCAAGATGAGCATCTCGTAAAAGGATGAATATTTACATCAACATACCGTTAACCATGGCTTCTCTCATATATCTTGCACCCCCTACGGAACGCGTTTAAATGGCCAACTGCTAGGGCTGGAAACCCATTCAAATCGCCTGCCACGAGAATGTCAAAGTAAGGGCGCTTGGAAATGTTGGTCCAAGTATTACGTGATTAATTATTTTGATCGAAAATTCGGAAGCATCGTCACAGTGCCTCCTTCTGCTTATAACACAATGCGTGTACGCTACCGTGGAGAAGTATCCAGAGGCCTACCAAATTCAAATAAACGGTCGATTACTCCTACGACGAATCAT
Organism: Ampulex compressa; assembly: GCA_038496175.1. Classification (NCBI taxonomy): domain Eukaryota; kingdom Metazoa; phylum Arthropoda; class Insecta; order Hymenoptera; family Ampulicidae; genus Ampulex; species Ampulex compressa. Next base: position 65,940 of record JBCFXI010000494.1, read on the forward strand.
TTTCCCAGTATTATTCGATTAACAAGGAGTACTTACGTCGTTCGATGATAACGTAATATCTTCGCAATAGCGTAACAAACCGATGAAAAAACGTTTTGCGTAAGATATCTTACCGATATCCGCAAACGTAAAAATAAGTACCTCACGGATTTTGCACAGTAGAAAATATATATAAATATCTATCGAATTCAGTTTTATAAATCTGACGAGCGATAGTCTAGTTTCCACTCGAATATTTTCTCACCGCCCGAACACGGAGTCTCGCAAGATTTAACGTAAAACCAGCGGAATACCTGGGTTTAACCCGTAAACCCGAACGAATGCGCACATTACCTCGTCGCACTTTAACGGTCAGTGGCTCGAGTGCCACAATTTTCTGGTAATCCAACACTTGTTTGGAGCCTACTGACCGTAGCACGATAATTTATCGAGGGGGGTTTCTCTTCCGCGTTAGTTGATTTAACTAGGATTTTTGATCGCCTCCGACGCACAAATAACCCGACAATTTGCGTGGCAGCCCGAAAAAAGAAGTCCGATGTCTCGTCGATACAGCGGACAGCCGCTTGAATTTCAATTTATCGCTCACCGCCGAGAAATCCGTTGGAAACTATCGATATCGATATTTAACGTGTCGAGATCCCAATCATTTTTCCCGACGCCAGTATTGTCCCCGTGTGAAAACTCATCGATGAACGGCTTTCCTGTTTTTTCCCTTCCTCCTTTCTTCGCGGCCTCGAAGAAAGGGAAATGTACGGAATGGAACACGTGCTATTTTCTGTTACGTAAAGGGTAAACCGTCGGATCGTCCTTCCGTCGAGTTAAACCACGTACATCGGGCGGTACATCACCTTAAAACTTTGTGCTCGGTATTCAATTACCGCAAACAACTATTCCGACAATTTTGGATACGCTATATTCGTGAAAGAAAAACGCGTTGAGTGGAGGATGCAAGAACGGATGCATTTAACGATTCACAGATCACGGTTAAGAGATAAATTACGATCCAATCCGTGACATCGGTTGCATTCAATTTCAGCGAATCGATCGAACGATCCGTTTTTCGTTTAAAAGTGAAAAAAGATCTTGCCCAAAGGTGATTCGGCTTTTGATAGAACGGGACGATAGGGTACGTACAATTTCTTTGGAAAAAGTTGTAAAAATTTGAATCAAACTTTTTGCAGGGCTCTTGACTTATCGATAAAGTGTAGACGCTGACATAGCGCGCAATGTGCTATACGATTTATCGTACGGACATTCGTTAAACCGTTAGCACGTATATCGTAGACGATAACGTACTATACTCACGGTCTGTAAACATTATGGTAAACCGCATATTACAGCAGCGAACGGGCGAATTTATTCCACACAAGCTCTCCGCATGTTTTATGGCAAACCGGTTTATCGCGATAACGCGTAAGATACGCGAAAGAATATATTTTTTACAATCTACAAAACTCCTTACACGGATCATGGCGGTCAGCGATCTCTTATCGATCATCGCGTCGAACTTGCGCCCTACGATATCCGTGACACGACGGTGATTTTAGCGACCAAGAAAGGAAGAAACCGCGAAGCATTTATCACGACCTTTTTAGCGCCTCTCGTAGGCATTCGTCCTGGTGAAAGTGTAACCGTTCGTTGAAATCTCCGACGAGTTTCGCCGTTCCTTAATTTCCACTCGGGAATGCGCGCTCCGATCGATCCAAATGCGGACAAATCTCTCACCGTTATTTTACATAACGAGCAAGAAACGAGAGGAACCGAGAGCGACGTACGATGCCGGAAAATCTTAGGCTGTAATCATCGGCATCCTGGGTACGAACGATGAAAGGATCGAGAGACCTTTCCTAAGCCGCTATATCTCCTAGGAAACTGAATTTCTTTAATAAAAACGGACATCAAACGCCCCACCGTACAAATAGTCTTTGGATACTTCGTCTTTTAGATACCTCGTCAAGTAAAATAAATGTATCTCCTGATAAATCATCCTAAACGAACGAATTATCCCGCGAACGTTGATCGTTAAAAGTGCTTCGATTTTGATCACTTCTCAGCTTTCCTTCGAAACTTCGAGCGTTAGAGGATATCCGCCGATGAAGCAGAAAGCGAACAGTGCGAAAACGATAAACGCGTGGTCGAAATCGCACCGGCCGGCCTCGCGCGGAAATCCGGCCGTTCGTTGAAATCTCCTCGGCATTACGAATATTCCTTATTCCGGATCGAGGGCGACGGCGCGAGGAGAAATTACCCCTGTAAGTCCCGCGCCTCTTTCAATGGCCCTCGAAACATAATCGAACGCAAATCTGCGGGGTTTCATCGTGACAAAGGGGAAGTGGCTCGAGTTTGCTCTTTCAACGACCGTCGAACGTAATGCCCTCCCTCACCCGGCCCGGCATTCGGAAGCGTAATCGCGCAGCGTGTCGGGCCGGGCCTGGCGCAAGGGAGAGGGCGGGAAAGGATGAGGATGGCCGTGGAGGAGGGGAGGGGGAGAAATGGAGGAGCGCTAAGGACGCCCGAAGGAAAAAAAAAAAAAACTCGGAGAACGAGAGGAGAGAAACGGGAGCGCGGAAGTAAATCGATCCCCCGTAGTTTCGAAAATAAGAAGGAGAAGGAGATCCGTCGAGCTTCCGGGGCTGCGAGCTCGGTGGGGCTAGGGGGGGGGCGAGGGTGGGGGGGGGATATACGGACACGGAAGGTGGAGGAGAAGGGGCGCGCAAACGAGGGTAGGCGTGACCGCCGGACGAGCGTGACTTATTTTCATTTACACGAATGTTTATTTACGAGGTCGTGGCGAGAGACCGATCCGCCGGTGGCACCGGGCGCCGCGGAATCGTACGAGGGGCGATTTTTCAAGGAGTACAGAGCTCGAGTACCGCGGAAGGGAAAAGTGCGTGGGGAGGGGCAAGGTGGAGAAGGGGACAGCGCGGTTTCTTAGAATTCTCGTTATTCCAGACGAGCAGAGCCGGCCGTATCCGGAGAAAGCCACGAAATATCCGAAGAAAAACACGTTTCCAGGGCAGAATCGATAGCAACAATGCCGTGGCAAAAGCACGAGGCCTCCGCTTGGCAAAGGACGCGGGGGCTTTGGTGGTAGGGGTGCGCCGGAGGGAAGAGAGCGTACGAGAGAGCACGAGGATGACGTGGAGGAAGAGGGGGAAGGAGTAAGGGGGAAAGACTAGACGGAGTGGAAGAACGGTAACAGGGACCAGAAGAGGGTGGAAGGCGTGGGGACGGGGCAGCCTTATTGGAACCTCGGGGGAGGGAGGCGAGTTTTCTTAAGGGTCGAGAGAGACGGGTACGAGTGTGGAGCGAGTGAGAGCGAGGGAGAGGGAGAGTGGGGGGGTAGGGGGCAAATACGAGGTCGGAGGAAACGAGGGAGACGGTCGCGAGGAGGGAGAGAGGAGGAGAGGAGGAAGGACAGAACCGGCGGAGGGTGGGGCGCAGAGAGAAAGGGGAAGTACCGGTTGATGGAACGAGGCCGCTACAACGATGGCAACAGCCAGATGGGTAAAGGCTGCATTACCTATGGTGCCTCCGAGAAACGATCCTTACCGAGAGAGCAGGTAAGTTGGCTCTGCCGTCTCTCCCTTTGTTAAAGGCAACGCGATGATTCCATCCTCTTTGTTCGGGATATTAAAGTACGCCGAGGCGCCAGGGCGACTGCCTCTCCCTGCGCTGCGGGGAGAAGTGTCAATTGCGTTCATTGTTCGTTCATCGAGCAAAGGTTCGAACGGTCTCCCCCAGCCCCTACCGTCCCACGGCTCGCCCTCCTCCACCTCTCTACCCCCTCCTCCTGCACGGAGGAGCGCCGGCGAAATACCTCGCATCGAGAAGAGTCTCGATTTTTTGCTCGGCGCGGAAGAAGAGCGGCCCAGGACGGTACGGAGACGCAGAGGGATGCCTGGGTGAAATTTGGCGGATCGAGCGTCGCGGGTATCGCCTCGTCGCAACGTCGGCCTCGGGTGGTCTTCGGGTGTGGTGGGGAGAAGAACAAAGCCGTTTCTCGGATACTCCTTTCTCGTATATTTCCCATCTGATTCGTGTGTAATTTAAATATAATAATAATGGTAATAATACAATAATAATGACAGGTGTCACGATCGTAATGATAGCGATATTATTCGTAATAATATAATCCCGCTTTTCGCTCCTTAAGGACTATGTGCGCTATGATACAACGATTATGTACAAAATAATAAACTCGGCCGTACGGCACCTCTCCGGCTCGCACTCCTCTCTACTTTCACGACGTATATCGAACTTCTAGTGAAAACATTTCCGTATAAGCACACCACAAGGCCTATGCACCTTCGCCGCGTTTGCTCGTCTAATCGAGAAGCTGTATGGTACAGGAAATATCTACGCCCGATTAATAATATGGTACACGGGGCCGGACTACGCGCGATCGGATAGGAGAGGGTCCGTCGTCGAGAGAGCGCGATCGGGGTCGGCCCCGAAGCTCTTCGTTTCCTTGGCGGCGGGAAAGAGGATCGAGGGAGGAAAGTCGAGGAGTCGGACTCGAGGAGCGGGCCGTCATCGCGGAGGAAGGTCGGACCGGGCTTGCGTTCTCCTCGAAAACGAGCCTGCCTTTGGTATAGTACTGCCGGTATCGGATCGAGTCTCGCCTGGCACCGAAACGCGCGCCTATCGATGGGAAAAGAAACGCGCCGCTCCCTGTAACGAGACATTAACGATGCATCGATCAACGGAGCGTAACGAGAGAGGAGCCTGCGCACGCAACTAATACTGGTTCGCCATCGTCGCAACGAAGCGTAACGCGATATCGAATTATACCTCCGACTTTGATATTCATTAATGCAATCCCCCGCGCATCACCGCTGCAGCGACATCGCAAAAGAGGGGAGCTAACGACGTTGTACCTTTAACGCGCGTATCGCGCCCGTAGGCGAATATTTGATATCCCGGGCTCGGATAATCGGCGAAAGGCACGGAACGATCGTTAAAAGCCGAAGCGAGGCGCGAAGAAAGGGGCGCGATCGATCGGCGATCGCGGCCTTCGGAGAATCGAAGCGGCGAGAGGTGGCGGGGAGAAAAAAGAAAGAAAAAAGTCCCGTCCTCGAAGAGCTCGGGGCTTCGGCCGGTGCGCGTATTTTTGGTATCGGCGTTTCTACGGTCAATAATTCGGTACGTCGGAACTCGATCGCCGCGGACACGATTCGTCGCTCTTGCCCCCCCCCCCTCCCCCGGCTAAACGACACGCTCGACTTTTTGGCCGACGGCTCGGGTCAACCGGATATATCCTCGGGATCGCCCCGCCAATCCGCGAAGGCGCCGCCGGAAAATCAACCGAAACGTACTAATCTTGCGCGCCGTTAAATATTCAGCGGCCGTCACCGCGAGGCGATCGGCCGAGTGCGAATGGAGCGTCTATTCCGGGCGCCGCTGGCCGACCGGATGGCCCAATCGGATCTCTCTAAATATCGAATGCGCTCCTGCCAAGCCGAGATCGCCGCCTACTCGGGGCGCGCTAATCGGTGAACGACACACCGACCGCGACCCATATTTTCCGATTCGCGCGGATCGTTCCCCCCGGTTCTCCGCGGTCTAAATCCGGAGGGCCCTCGGGCTCCGACGAGATCGCCGACGGCGATAAGGAATATCCAGCGGGTGACCGATCTTATCCGCCTCGAGGAGCGGCCGCGAGCACCGCTCGACTCCCAGAGTGCGCCTCGAAGAGGGGAAATTACGAGAATCACCGTCGGCCTCCGAGGGACCGGATACCTTTACCCCTGGCCCTGGCTCGCCTCGATCGATGCCGAGCGCGAGACGATGCGTCGCTACCGCACCCCAATCCCCCCCCCCGACGGAAGCGGTCCGCCCTCGATTCTTCGTCCGCGCACCGAAGATCCCCGCGCGGTCTCGCGATGCGAGCCTCGCGATTCGAGACGAAAGCTCGGGGGGCGCCCCGCGCGCCGAGTGGCGAGAAATCGGGGACGAACGTCGCGGGCCTCGATGGGGTGGACTCGACGAGCGCGAGAGGGAGGAGGAAGAGGGGCCGTTCCGAGGGCGAGGAGAGCTCCCTCCTCCCTCCTCCCCGCTTCCCTCCCCGGCCTGCCTCGGCGCCGCCCTCGGCTCCGCGAATCGGCCCCCGGCGGGGACATTAAGATCGAGCGGGGCAAGCCGGCGTCCAAGCTCAGGAGCGATGCTCGCCGGTCTGCACCGAGACCTCCGAGCCCATCATCATCCCCGCGGAGAGCACGTTGGCCGCGGAGGGCAGAACGAGGGGGCCCGGCATCGTCACGGAGGGTCTGAGCCGCTCGGTGAGGGCCAGCATCACTTGACAGTGCAGATGCTGAATGGTGGCCAGCAGGTTGAGATTGGTGTCGATCAGTCCCGTCGCCGGCGAGAACCTCTCCCTCTCGAGGCCCTCGACCGTCTCCTCCGAAGCGGCCGGCAGGGCCGCGGGCTTCGGCTCGCTCTCGGCCTCCTTCAGCGCCGCGGCCTTGTTCTTCTCCGCCTGCAGTAGTCGCTGCTGGTGCTTCAGGTATGAGGTAGTGATGGGAAGACTGTAATCGATGGGCGTGTTCTTGGGATCCAGGCCGGGGCTCCAGGGCCTGGGCAGGGGCTGGCTCGGCTGCGGGGAGGGCGTTCGACCCTCGGGCAGCATCCTCTTCCTCTTCGAGGAGGCCGAGCTCCTCGAGCTCGCGCGGTCCGACTCCGGGGTTCTCCTCGATTCGGGGAGGCTCTCGGCGCTCGACAGGAAGCCACCGGCCACGGGCTCCTTCTTCAGCAGATTCGTGATGCTCAGGGGATTGTACTTCTCCTCCTTCTCCTTCTCGGCCTTCTCCGCGCTCGCGCTCGCGCTCGCGCCGCCCTTCGCCTGCTTCTGATGCCTGTAGCTGTAGAGACTCTTGCCCTCGTGGCTGCCCTCGTGGCGAGCCTTCGGGCTGCTCTGCGCGCTGATGGCCGTTCCACCGGCGGCGCTCTGGCCCGCGGGACTTCGGGGGGTGCTCGTCGAGGAGACCGTCGTGGTCGTCGTGGCCGTGCTCGTCGTACCCGTGGGCGCCGTCGTCGACGCGGATTGGCCCTGGCTCGTCAGATTCGTCGGGCTGGGCGTCCTCGGCCGTCTCTGACACTCCGTGCAGCCCAGGAGGAACCGCGTGACCGCTTCGCGGGGGAGAAAGGCGTAGGTCTCGGTTATCTGGAACAGAAGAGCGTGCGGATTGATCGACGGGATTTCTCGCGAAACGCCGTCCTCCCTTTGCCCGTCTCTCCTCGCCACCCTTCGCCGCTCCGCGAGCGCGAACGCTCGCGCCTTCCCCGAGAGCGAACGATCGATCGCGCGCCATGACGGAAATGGGGAATTATGTATGGCGGAGGTTGGAAATGTCCCGCGGCGCGATATTCGGTAGGTGGTGGCTTCCACGTGAACTTGGCTACGCGTTATGGTCGAGTCGAGCGACGGAATTATCATCTATTCCCCGTTAACGCTCTCTAACGGCCGTACGTCGTTCCGGTCGCTATCGAGACGTCATTAGCGCGCGCTCCGTAATTCGTTAGTTCGTAAAAGTAACGATCGTCGTGCGTATCGTACGCGCCGGGCGCATCGATCGATTCGACGAGGGCCCTCCCGCGGCCGCCTCGGAGCGGAATTTCGAAAGGCGCCCGCTATTTTTGCCGGAGCGCCGCTCGACGCGAGGTGCCCGGTTGGGCCGTGGAGATCGATCGGCGTCACGCCGCTCGCGCGAGCGACCTTTCCTCCTCGAGCGTCGAACCTCGAGAGGCGGCCGTCGAGAGTCGAGCGCCGAACGTCAATGTCACGTGGAGCCGCTTTACGCGCTGCGGCCGCTGGGGAAAATTCATGAGCGGTAACGGAACTTTGATGTCTTTGCAAGGAGGTATTCGGCCGGAGGGATGTTCTCTGCCTCTTAATAGGAAACGTTTCTCTCGAAGGGGGTGGGGAACGGCATAACTTAATCAAACATGGGAGCCTAGGAGCCGGGGCGAAGGCAAAGGTTGACGTCTACTTGCATATACATATACATATATATATATATATATATATATATATATATATATACACACACGTATATATGTATGTATATACATATACAACTGCGCAGCGTGGCGGGATAATTCGATAAGATTTACCGGTGGCTCGGTCGCGAGCACCGCGACGAGGAAAAGAGCCGAGGGTAAGAAACCGAGATAATGGCTTTTGGATCAACGTGACACAGTGGCAAACTTGCCGCGAGTCGTGGATAGTCTCGTTTCTAACTTTCTCGGAAGACACGTAACTCCCGCCGAGTTTCACCGGAATTTTACCGACCATTCGACGAGCATGAAAATCAAGGCGGTGGTGTAGAGCCGCGAATTCTCCGCGTCTCGATTGATCGGCCAGGAAGAATCGGGAGATACTCTCCGCAAGGCGAGGAAGCCCGCGTCGATCGATGAGACCGCGTATCACGGAGGAAAAGCCGCTAATCTGCCGACGATCTGTCGATCAAAGCGTAGGGAGTTTGGAGCGTCTCCTACGGCTCGGTACGGATTAGTAAACTCTTTCGGACGCGGTGATATAAAATACGATGAAAGGGCACCCTACGATCGTAAATTCGATTCGACGATTCGCGCACGTTCCACGACTCGAATCCCTGGAACTAAAATCGCGATTACTCGTGTACGTTGAGAATATACGTCCAAACAAAGTGGTGAACGATATCGCGCGAACACCTCAAGCGAGGTACATTGGACGGGTAGATGAGGTAAACGGTCCACGAAGCGCGCGAATCCGCGCCCCGAATCGAAATACGAAAGAGTACACGCTTACGGCCAGTTTACCCGCGAGGCGTGCGATATAAATCTTGAAATAATGTCAGGATCGACTTGTCGAACGGCAGAATAAATCCATATCTCGAACAAAAACGAGTCGAGCGCGCCGAGATCTTACACGGACCGTGTCTTTGGTCGATTTAAAACCTTAATTTCCGTTTGAAAAAAATAGAGGGAACAAAAGACATTCGACCTTTTATCGCGTATTCCACGCAAAGTTCACCGTGCCGAAAGAAATCTAGGTTTTCATCGACATCGGGAGACCCACGAGATGCATTTCGATCCGCATTCGAATACGTCGCGCGGCCTAGCCCTGCGCGCGAGAACACGATTTATCGCCGAGGCGCCAAATCGACGCCCGTCGCGATTAATCGCAAAATTTGCTCCGTTCGTGCCGCAATCTCGCTCCCGCGATTCCATCCTGCCGCTTTACAGGAGGGATCCACGTTAGTCGGTCCGTCGATGGCACTCGAGTCGCGGAGTACGGGCCGTGCCAAAAGGAAGGTGCGCGCGAGTGCGGGTGGGCGGCAAAGGACGGAGGGAAGGCGAGGGGCGTTGGGCAAGGTGGACTCTTTCGGCAAAACGCCACCGGTTTCAAGGCTGGTCGGCTTGCGCAACCTTTCGCGCAGCATAATGCAGGGCCTTCCCGAGAGCCGATGAATCGTGCCGTGTAACGTCGACTTAAACATAAAACAGTTCCACCGTCGCGCGAGTTACCCGGCCGCGGCTCGTGTGCGCGCCTATATCTTCCCGCGTGTGTCCGTACATATCTACGCGTGTGTCTGCGCGCGAGTAAGCAGGCAATGCAACAAGTGTCCTGAGGTTTTGAATCACAAGCAGATCGCGGCGGCGGCGGCGGCGGCGTCGGCGGCGGCGGCCGAGAGAGAAAGAGGGCGCCGGGGAGGATGGAGAGATGGAGCGATGGGGCGACGGGGAGAGGGAGAGAGGGAGAGAGGGAGAGAGGGAGGAAGAGGGGCAGAAGGAAGGTCGTGGAGGCCGAGGACGGCGGAGAGAAAGAGACGGCAGGTGGATCGGGCGGCGAGGGGTCGGCGGAGAAGGCGAGAGAACAGATATGATACCCCGGAGAGAGGTTTACGCGAATGCGCGCCGGAACATGTGAGATGACGTGTGGTATCGAGTGTTCGACGCTTGAATGCCTCGATGCCTTCCCTTGGGAACGGTAAATATCGCGTGTCGCGAGCGTCCATGCAAGAATTCGCCGTGTCGAGGCCACTGTACGAATTCGCAGCCGTTTTGGGGTCGCGGCCACGCCGCGCTTTCGAACTTATCGCCGATTTAACGAGCGAAATCCCCTCGCGACGATCCGTGCATATCGTTCCTTCTATTTTTGACGTTCGCCGCTCCGATAGGACCTAGCGCCCCAAACTGGCCTACCGAATATCGTAAGTCTGGATCGAGTAAGCGCGCGTTTTTGTTCCAAAGACGATGGCTCGGACGTAGAGTTACCGTCTACGTACCATTTTACTCGATCGCTATTAATAAAAATCATCGTTCGTAGCGGTGGTCCACGCTGTTCTCTCGTTTGAGCGGCACACCGTTCACTCGCCAAAGAATGCGTCCAAATTAAGTTCTCGCGTTCGCGCTCTCCGTAATCCATTTTTGTTTCCGCGTTCTCTTTTGGTAGAGCGAATCTGTTTCGTGTCGGATTTTATTTTGTTTCGATCCCCTTAGACCGGAGTACGGTCAACGATTAACATCCTACCGATAGAAGCTGTTCCGTGCGACGTGTCATCGGATAAAGTACTCGACCGAAGTTTATCGTGTAAAATCGATACGCGCTTCTATTGCCTCCTCGATTTTTATTTTCGCCAAAAATGACTCCCGTTATTAGCGTGCGACATAAATCATTTTAACAAATTGGAAATATCGTTTGGTTTCTTCGCGCGATGAGACATTGAATATTTTCGATGCTTACCGTTCTGTAGGTTCTCTTCTGCCCGGCATGCTTTCCAGGACGACCCTCAAGGTCAACGTGAACGGCGTGGATAATGTCGAAAAAATTCTCCACTATGGCCACCTTCTTGTACACTCTTCCGGGTGGAACCGTTCCCTCCGCACCGTTTAACGCCTGAAACCAAAGTCGATCGGTCCGTTGAAACAAATTCATACTGCACGTATTTTTGATGCGGATATTATTTTGGCATATTTGCGTTCCTAACGATTTATTCGAAACAATATATCCGATACACCGTTGTACATCCTGCGGAACCATAGACGGAACGGTAAAATTTATGCGAGAGTTGTAGCGGAGATCGTGCACGATGGCCGTTGTTTATTTTATTCGAGTTTATATCAATTCTACCGATGTTTTTCTTTCGTGGCTTTGTTAACATCCGCTCTACGCGTAGCTCGATTCGATTACGATTTTCAGCGACGAAACGCCACCTGGCGTCTCACCGGAGACCTCCATCTTTGCAGAGTTATTCCCTGGTTCGAGAAGGTCCCAGCCCCCGTAGTTACATTGCCGACGAAACCGTGGGGGCCGGTAAAGTTTCGGTTATACCGACCGCTGCTACAGTACCCGGAGTTCCCGAATGCCTTCGGTCGGTAATGCCGGAACCTCTAGGAACGTAAGGGATGAAGTGGAATCGGTATCGCAAATCATCCTCGTGAAAAACTTTTTGAGCCTCCGCGTGCGAAAAAATCGGTAAAGAGAAATAGAAGTACAACGTGGCATACAGGGGAACATTTTCGTTTCGAAGATGAAACGATAAAACGATCGAGCATACAAACGTTAGATTATAAAGGTGCTATTCTGCTATGCGAATGTACTACAATATTTTAGGGAACGACGGGACATCGTCATGCATCGTCATGCGAAAAGGGTTGCAACGGTGTCGTCGAGTGTCATGACTTTGCGGAGTATCGGATGAAAATCACGTTTTTCACGTTTCAGCGTACTTTTACCAATACTTTACGCCGGAAGAAAAATTCAAAATTTCTTGGTAAAGTCAATTAGCTTCCTCTGGGATAACGTCATGTCCGCGGGCAGAGCCGCGGTCAGATTGTTCCGGCGAACTTTACGACCTTAAGAAGTTGGGCGCGCATGCGCGACATTATTGTATTTCCCTAAACACCTGTTGAAGGGTAAGTTGAACTTGTGCAGCTTACCAGTCGGTTAAGTGGTTATGGTCAGGTGGGATAACAATACCAATATCTAGGTGACCGCCTCTTTAAGATAACGCGATCCGTTATAATCTGATCTTGGTACTTCGGGAAAATGCTATACGCGCCACAATCGCTTACAACGGCCGATCTTTCCCGGCCAACGAGTTTATCCCGACGAAAAAGATGTCCATACCAATCGGAATCTTTTCATCCTCCATGGATATAATTGCGTACGAGAATGCGGAATTGGAATAATCGTCGAATCGAGGGCACGTAAATCGGAGAGCAAAGCGTCGTTTGTTCTTCTATTCGTTTCCCCACATCAGCGGCGAAAATTCTTTATCGCGAATCCTAAATTTGGAATTGATTTCAAATAACCAACGGCGCTATACGCGTTTCGATACAAAACGTCGCGAAGTTTAAAGCGGATAATCGAATTTTAACTCCGAATCTCCATAATACGAATTCCTACCAAAACGTACTACACGAAGTAAAATCTGTCGTCGGGAGAACCTGCGACACGGAGTAAAGCGAGCAAAATTGTAGAAACTACAATTTTAATCGAATACCCATCGATACGGTTCTACCACATTTCGTCCCGATTTCGGAACGCGACCTTTCGCATTTTCGAAAATATCATCCATACCGAACGAAGGTGTCTATCCAGCGCATCGCCACGGACAGCGATAAAAGTGTCGTCGAAAGAGGTAGAGACAAATCTCACGGGCGCGCGTTTACGCGAAAAAGTACAGGGATCGATAACTTTGCTAGGGCTCGGGACGTAGAGCCGCATACTGCAGGGAGATTTCGACTCTCCGCGAAGGGACATTATGGAGGAAAAAAAGCCGCGGACTATAACGGAAATGGAATGCCGGATCTTGGCGAACGGCAACGATTCGCCCTCTATCCGGTGCGCCGCCGCGGGCATCGACGGAGCCTTCGTCGAAAGGAGTGGAGATAGCCTATCGGCAGATATAGACGCGCTCCCGTAAAGGCGCGGGGGTGCGCTTCGTCGGTGAGTATGCCCGGGCGCGAACTCGGCATTCTGTCGCCTACTGGATGCCCGTGTCACGCAATGCGTATCGGCGAGTAACGGGCATACTCGGCGGTCAAAGCCGGGATATCGGCCGTACTCGCCTCGATACCGAGCATCAACCCTTTGGGATTCCGACTCGAGCATCGCTCGACGTCCTCTTCTTCGCCATCGATGCTCTCCAGGGATGGTTCGCGTTAGCGAGACAAACTCTCGGCCGCTTTGACATTTCGAACTCTCGGAAATATCGCGTTCGAATGACCCTCTTCGATTATCCACTTTGCGTTTTAAAGCGGAACTTGCGGGCGCGGCTTCGAGCCGTGGGACGAGAATCGTCCGTGCGTCGAAGAGTCGAGCGTTGGGGAGTCTCGTACGTTCGTCGGAGTGGGAAGGAGGGATACGGCACGATGCGGCATAGCGAAACTCCGTGGAAGCGCGCGTCGCGGACTCTCCCGACCTTTGGTACGTTTCGCTCTTGTCATGGATACGGAGCCGGATAAGATCCTGGTGGATGGGAGTGAAAAGTACGAGCGGGAAGGTATCGAAAGCGGCGTACCGAATAAGGATCGGTGATCGAAGGAAGCGGCGCTAGGATGACATTCGAGAATTCTTCCACGAGTGGGGTACCTCCGACGACGAGCCGTCGACAAATGGGACGCAGAGTCCCGAGGAAGACGCGTGCGGTCGGGGAGGTTTGTTTGCTCTCACCGTTCGCCTTTCCCTCGGTCTTTCATATACTCGGTGATCGATTTCAAAAGGAATCTCGATCGTCGAGGGAACGAACCGCCGAGTGTCGCGGTTTATCGACGCCACGAGAAATCGGCTTTTCGAAATGTTCCCGACGAGTACCCTCCGCGGATCCCTCGGCCCGGAAGACGAGAATTTGACCGGGACACGAGGACCCTCGAGCGGCTCGCTCGTGACAAAAGAGATAACGAGACGCGGTACCTAAGGGAATTATTGCGCGAGCGAGTGGTCGAAAAGGCCATCCGAAAAGGACTGGCCGGTAATCCCCCCGATCGCGAGGTCGACGAATCGCTACCGGCCACGATCGACGCTACCTTTTCTCGCTTCTTCCACGTCGGGCAACTTTGCACCGCCGAAGTGATCGTCGCCCTATGGAAAGGAAGATGAGCGGCGTAGGAGAGTACGGAGCGTTGTTCCGGATACGCGAGGTTCGAGGTTCAAGGATGCCGTCGTGGTCCACGGATTCTTACGCGCGATAATGTACGTCTGGCGGCCCCGGGGATTCGAGAGCCTCCGGCGGGCGCCGTTGGACGACACGATATTAGCGGTCGATGACTCTACGAGAACCCACGTCGGCTATCGCCCAAAGAACGCGGACTCGTATGGACTTTGAGAGCTCGAATTTCTCTGCGGCCGTGCATCTCGACCTTTTCCGCGCGATAACCCGGATACATGCCATCGGGTAGTTTGAAAACCACCCCGAGGACCAGCTGCGGAGACTGCGGGTAACGCTCGATACCGATAACAAATAGAGGAGTAAACGCACCGATATATCGTAACGTACGTTCCCCCAAGCCGCCCGAACCTCCCTTCGCGGAGTCGCTCTATCGAGTTTTCCCGAGAAACAACTCGGTAAACTACTCAAAAATTTCTCGGCCTCCCCCCCCCCTCGTCTTCCTCCTCTGTCTGCCCCGGGGAGCTGCCGAACGGAATCGGGAGGGAAGCCTTCGAGGCCGATGCCGCGGCAGGTCCAGAACGGAGGGCCATCGCTGCCGTCGTAAATCCGGCCGGGGAGCGTCGCGAGAAAATCCCGGTCTAGCGGGTGTTTTAAAACCCCGCGGAGCAAGAGTTTGCATTTTAAACGAACGACGCGGTAGGGCGGGGAAAAACAACGTGGCGGGCACGCAAACGCGCCGGCGAATCGGATTAAAAAAATTCACGAGGGAGCCGCCGTTTCGCGGCGTCGGGCCGCGCGTGAATCGCGTGGGAGGGCGCGAGTCCGGAGTGACGTACCGGGTGGCGCGTTTCGACGCTCGCCTCCTCGGCCCTCGGGCCTCCCGCCTCGGGCCTCCAGCCTCGAGCCTCCAGCCTCGAGCCTCCAGCCTCGAGCCTCCAGCCTCGAGCCTCCAGCCTCGCGCCCGAAACCTTCCTATCGAGAGATCGCTTCCGACGGCCGGTCAAAGGAAAGGGAAGGGAGAGGAGGAGAGGAGGAGAGGAGGAGAGGAGAGGAGAGGAGAAGGCTACACCGAGGCGTCTTTCTCATTCGCCGGGCGGTCGGTCGTGCCCGATCGTACGGCTAAAACTGGCGACGACGGGCAAACGGCCGATGTATCTCCCTAAGAATCGCACCGCGCGCGTCTACGTTCCTACGGCGATGGCACTCTCGTCTCTAAGTCGAGGCTGCCTCTCGGCGGTCCGGTCTCGACCACCCCCCTTCCGCTCGAACGACGAATCCCACTCGTCGTGAGCTTACGAATATGGAAATGCATCCTCGCGAGGGCGAGAGCTCGAATATAAATGTAACGAGCGACGTCGTTGTCGGGGGGTATCGATCGATTCGTCTCGACGACGAGAGAGCGACTTTCCGCGCGGATCTCGGGTCCGCGAGACGAAGAACGATACCGCCGTATCGTCCGTCATCGGAATTTCCCGTAAATAAATCGCGTTGGAGAGGCTTAATATCGGGACCGTGGGCGGGCGGCGGCGGCGGCGGCCCGGCGGAAAAAGTACGACGCCTCGTTACGCGCTTACGTTTAGCCCCGGGCGTGCAAGTAGGTCACAGCCGAAACTACCGGCTCGCCGGTTCGATCTCCGAGACGCCCCGTTTTCCTTACTTCCTATCCTCCGTGCTCTCTCGGTCCTATTTGCGCCAGCGAAACGAGATGACGAGTTACGTAAGTCACCGACCGGAAATAGCTCCGAATCCATTCGTAATAAGGGTGAAAAGAAACGGTCCCTGTCGGCTCTTCGCGATTGGAATTTCGAAATACGCGACCATCTTTTCGCCTTTGCGTTGGGACGATCCTCGTTATCGCTGCTAAATCGGCATACCCTTGGGACAATCGCCGTTCACGGCCAATGCCCGCGACCGATCTCGAGAGGGTCGAACCAATTTTCGGGGAAACGTCCAAAATCGGGCAAACGCGTAACGTTGAGCAGCGAACGAGGAGCAAAGTCGAACGTTGGCTCGCAACGAACGTCGCTACCCGTATCTTCGTTAAACCGCGTTTCGAGTTAAATATCGAAAAGCAAACCCGAAGCGGGCGCGTCCCCCGACGATCGTGCGTCGTCTACGCTCGTAAACGGGACTATGGGGGCACGGTGGATAGGGAGATTCGTTTCCGCCGTGACGTCCCACGTTCGAAACTCATCCCCGCGCACGAAATCGAGCCAAAAAACGAAAGCCTCGACCGTCCCGATACGCCTCGGGTGTACGAACGCCCGATTGGCCGATACAGGCTATAAAAATAAAGGAAAAGCTATGGGCATCGAATGGACGAGCGCGCGATCGTCGTAAATATAAGTTTGCTCGTTCCACGTTGCACGTTTGGGAGCCTCGACTCTATTCCGGATGTCCGGACGCGTCGACGAACGATGCTGAGAGATCGGGTCGAAAGCACGACCTTCCGTCTGCGAGGTCTCCGCTTAGGAGGAAAGGGGCGAACGCGGATGGACGGGCCGAGAGGCTTCGAAAACTCTTCGCGGGACGAGGCGGCGAAAAAGCGAGGGACGAGCGGCGGCGGCCCGGTCGAAGACCGAGCGGCAGTGCGTCGTTGCATAACCGGCGATACTAGGAAGTACCGCGAAAGTGGCACGGTACCGCTGCGAGTGGCCGTTAAATATTCCCAACGAGGTCGGATTACCTCCATTACGCGCGGGCAACGACGACGAGCAACGCCGCGAACGGCCGTGGAAAATACCGCGAAGCGGGCCAGCCTAAAACGCTGCGCGTACGCTTCGGCCCGACGCCCTCGCTCGGAAGCTCGGTTCTCGCCATCGCGCGTACGTCTCCTTCGCCCGCGCGATTTTTGGCATTGATCGCCAGCGTGGATTTAGCCCAAGTCCGACTATTTTAAGGCGGATTCCTCGCCCCCGGATCTACGGTGCGCGTATCGCGCGTGAGGTCCTCGAAAGCCGATGGGCAAGATTCTCTCTCTCTCTCTCTCTCTCGAACGTTCGAGCTCGAGTGGCGAGCGCCTTTCTACGCAGGGCCTACCGTTCGAATGTACGGCGTATCGCAGCGGCAAGTAGTTCCGCGCGGAGGAGCCTCGCGATTCGAACGAAAATCTTTCGCGAGAAAGTCCGATCGCGAATGCCGCGGCCGTTCCCTTTTCGGAGGCTCCTTTCTTCTGGCCGGCTCGCTCGGAGGCGTGTGATCGGGTTAGTTTTGGTCCGCCGGGACGGGAAGCGACGCGGCGAAGCGGGCCACCCAGTAGCCATTTAGATAAACGGCCGGGCCCTCTGGAGTGCCGCGGGATGCCAGCGCCGGGGAGAGAATGCGGGGGAGAAGGACGAGAGGCCGCCGAGAGAAACGGATGTGGCCGAGCCGGTAGGAAAAAGGAGGGCTGGGGTGGAAGCGGGGAGCCCGAACGGCGAGATCGTACGCCGGCCGGGGAGAAAAAGCGCTGGGTTTTCGGTGAGGATACGAAGAGTCTCGCAGCCGCGCGGTTCCCGCTCGCGTCGTTTCGCCTTGCCCCGACGATTGATCCTCTTCGATGGTGCGAGCGAGGATGCCCCTTCGCGAACCTTTATCTTTGCTCCGTGGTACAACAGTCGTACGGAGCCTCGGAGCGTCTGCGCGAAACGTACGCGCGGAAGCTTTGGCTCGGGGATAGCGCCGAGTCCGGCCGTGGTTGGCGAGGGGACGAGGAGAGACGAAAAGAAGCGGCGATTCGACCCGATCGCGGATGATCCTGGCGCGCAAAGGTCTGAAAATAGAAAACGAATGGGGCGCCAGTAGCGGGCCGTGCGTCGCCGTACCTCTTTTTTCGCGCGATATTCGCCCACCTTCGGAATCTCTCCGAGATTCTCGAAGCTCGGCGGAGGAGAAGTCCCGCTCGGTATCGAGCGGAACGCAAGGAGAATTCCGGTCCTCCCGGCGTGGCCCTCGTCGCCCGGAATCCCACGGGCCTAGAGGACCACCGCCTCCCCCCCGCCCCCGCCCCGTCGCTCCTCCATTCGAGTCCCGGCAACGAGATCGCGCTCCGAGTTACTTTCGGCACCGAACGTGCCCGGATCCGAATCGATCCCCAAATATCGCGATGAGTATTCGAGTATCGTCGGGCCGGCGAATAAAGCCGCGCGCCCGGAGGATTCTCGGAAGGAAGTTCCCCGGAATGGTGGCCCGAGTCGGGCTGGTGGGACGTTAAAATTCAACTCGTTTCCTTCCTCGCGGGCCACGGCCGAAATTCGACTCCTCCTCGAGTGCCCTCTCCCGCGGAATTTTGCCGGACGCAATAACGGCGCGCCGCGTTATTTCGGGCGTAGCCTACCCCGGGAGATTCTGCGGGAGCCAAATAAACCCCAGGTTGGAGCCCGACTTATCGGCGATACGCTTTTCTCGCGCCATCGGTCCCGATCGATTCGGAAATCAGGCCGCTCCCTCTCTCTTTCTCCATCCAGGCCGCGCGTCGCGCACCCGTCGCCCCTAGGAGGGAAATCCTCGGAAAAGGGCCGAGTTCGATTACGAACGAACGTCAAATTCGGCGCCATACCGGAAATTCAATTTGCAACGTTCTAGAATTAAAATGCGCGTCGCGATAAAAAGCCCTCGATCGATCGTCGAGAATCGTCCCGATCGCGATTACGGATGGTCGCGTTATGGAAGCTACGCCGCGCATCGCCGTGGCCAGGGCAGAGTCGAGGCGGGACGACGTCGTCCACGAGTGGAAAGCGGCTCGTTCGAGAGTCGCGGGGAGCCCCGATTCTTCTCGCGAGCGCGCAAAAATCGATAGCCTCCCCCGGTCGAAATATTCATCGGGCGGTTTATCGAGGGCCGGCCGTCGCGGCGACACCTCCTCGGGGTACTTACGGAGCCCCGGCCGGCGCGGGAGCCCGCCGGGAAAACTCCCGGAGAACTTTCATCGTGCCGCTCCGCCGACCCTAACTGCCGTCCACTCGTAAACCCTCCTCCCCCCCCCCCCTTCAGCCCCAGCCCCTCTGCCCCGGGGCCCTCGAAGTGGCCCTCGTCGGGATCGCTAACGACGACGGAGCGCGAATCGATAAGAGCCGCCGGGAGCCGCTCAGCGGCGCGCCGACCTGGAATCCGCCGGCCCGTCACCGGAAACCGATCGTACCGGCCAATCGTCCGAAAACCCGCGTCCGGCATGCCTGCAACGCCGATCCCGGAAAACCGGAACGTCCGACTGCCGCCCCCAAGCCCCCCTACCTTCCCGGCGCTCTCGAACCGCCGCCGACGCTCCGCCGGCACCCCTCGCCCTCCTCCGCGCCCGCCCCGTCTGCCCCGTCTGCCCCGTCTGCCCCGTTTGCCCCGTCTGCCCCGTCTGCCCCCACCCGTACCCTCGCCGCCCCTGGCCGCCCTCGCCGCCCGCGGCGCCTCGACGCTGGGTTGGCCACTCGTCGAGGACGCGGTCCACCCGACCACCTTCCCGCCTCGGAAGTTTTGCTACTTTGACTAATTTTCGACACCGCCTGCTCGGGTAGCGTTTTAAGGTGAATTCCAAACCACCGGGATTACGATGTACGCGAAGAGCGACGAATTCTCCGGAAGCGATGCGTGAGATTCGAAGTGCGGATCTTGCGCGAAGGGCGTCTATCCCTTGGGTGATTTACGAGTTTCGCGTATTTCTCGGAGAGAAGGAACGACGACGATTCGGAGATGTAACGAATACGAAACCGATGCGCTTCGGTCGTGAATTTTAGGGCGCTCTCGCGACACCTCGACGCGAGAGGCCGATGTGCGCGTACCTCGATGAGATCCGTCGTAACCGTTTCGTTCTTCTAGCTTTTCATCGCGAAGAACGATGAGACTCTCGAGGAAAAACGCTCCTTGCCATTGGGCGTCGTCGAAACGTACGCGTTCGCGGTGCCTCGTCGGACGATCGCCAGGAGAGCGCGCGGTAAAAGGAAAGACGCGAGGAGAGAAAGTACGGACGTTTATCGCGCCCAAGGACCGCGGATCCTTCGCGGGCACGCGTCAAACTTACGAATTATATCGCGTAAGCGATGAAAAGCGAAAGGGGCGGGAAGGCGGAGAGGAATAATTCGAGAACGACGAGGAATCGACGCCCCTCTCGACGAAACGTCCGATAACCAAAATGGCCGTTAGGGCAAAACTTGGGAAACGGGTGTCATAGCCGCGCGACGAGTGCGATCGGAGTTCTCGACGAAGGAACCGGGACTCGAATCTAATCTTTCGTCGCTCTTGAACTTTTCCTCGCCGGTCAAGCGTCGTAGATCGAAACGCTACGACGCTCGATGCGGAGAGATCCAAATCCGCCAACGAGTAAACCTGGCTGACTTTCCAACGGTCCAGACATCGGATACCTTCTCTCGACGCGATGAAAAGAGCAATTTTGGACGCTTCCAGATGCGCGCAACCTTACGATCATTTCGAAGGTACGTCCCACCGAGACATCGAGCGCCAAAGAATTCGGAGAGGTTTTCGAGCGTTATTCGAACCTCGAGATCCCTCGAATTGGCAAATAAAACGAAGCAAACGCGATCCTCCGGCGACACCTCGGCCGGCAAGCCCACGGATATCCGAGCTTAAGGAGTTAATAAGAGGCAAAACTGGTCGCCTTGACATCCGACCGCCTCGGACGGCCGAGGATCTCCGGCGTCGGGTCGGCCCTGAATCCTTTCGACGTCGAGCTACGCGCGCGTCCTTGACGGGCGAGCCAATGTACATTCACGCACAAGACCAGCGAGTACGTTTACGAGCGTTGGCCCTTATCCTCCGTCGAAGAGTCTCGACGGCTAAACCGAATAAATTATTACGCGGCGGCCCCAACGTCATCCTCGTCCTCGTCGTCGTGCTCGTCGTCGTCGTCGTCGTCGTCGTCGTCGTCGTCGTCCTCCTACTCGTCCTCTCTCTCCGTCTTTCTCTCTCTCTCTCTCTCTCTCTCTATCGAGGAGGTCGGATGCCCCCCCGGCGTTAGCAGTCGAGCGCGGGCCGGCCTCCTGGCAGAAAGATTCATATCTGCCTACGAAAGCCTTCCCTCTGCCGCGGCTTCGAACGGGACCCCTAAGCCCGGAGCGGGACGGGATGCGGCCAATACTTCTCCTGGCGGCGGCCCAGGGAGCCGCCGCGCCACTGAGGCCAAACTTCGGCATCTTCTAACTCCGTCTCCCCCCTTGGCCACCCTCTCACTCCAGGCTCGCTTCTCCGGTCCGCCGCCGACGCGCCTATCTGGCTCCCACCCTCACCCTCTCTCACTCCCTCTCTCTCTTTCTCTCTCTCGCTCGCTCCTTTCACCAGGCTTTGCCTCCCTCTCCCTCTCTCTCCCTCGCTCGCTCGCTCGCTTTCCTCTCTCTCTTTCTCTCTCTCTCTCTCTCTCTCTCTCTCGCCGTCACGGCACTGGGCGCGCCATCCTGCTCCGTCGCAGGCGGTCGAAGCCGCCCGCGGTGTCACGAGAAGGCGAGAGAGAGAGAGAGAGAAAGAGAGAGAGAGAGAGAGCAAGTGGAAGAAGCGAGGAGGAAAGAGCGGCTAGGCGGAACGGCAAAGAGGAAGAACGTGGAGGGCCGCCGGAAGGAGGCGCGACGGAGAGGGTTATCGGTAAGAGAGCGAGAGAGGGAGAGAGCGAGGTGTACGCACGAGCAAGGAGGCCGAGCGAGACGGAGTCCGCGTCGGACTGGAAGCCACGAGATACGGCGGTGGTCTGAGCGAAGGAGGGAGAAAGAGAGAGCTCGGTGGGAGTCCGAGAGAGCGAGAACGCAATGGAGTACGACGAGGACGAGGACGAGGACGAGGACGAGGACGACGACGACGACGACGACGGGGACGACGACGGGGACGACGACGGGGACGAGGACGAGGACGACGACGCTGGCGGCGATCGGTGATATAGCGGCGTCGAGGGGCGCGTCCGGAAGGGAGAGGAGGAATCTCCGGAGATTCCACGCACGGAGAGTCGTGGAACGGGCCGGAGCGGGCCGGCGGCCTTGTTGGTTGCACGGAAGGCAGCTGCCAGCCGGCTCACCGCCGCCCCGCGCATTATACCCGACTGCCGCGGGAGGGAGAAGTGGGAAGAGGAGGAGAGAGAACCGGGACGACGCTCTCTCGGCGGGGGCCGCGACGGGCCGAGAGGGATGGAAGTAAGCGGAGCGCGCGTACAGAGCCGCTGGAGAAAAGAGGCGAGAGGCCACGGGCCGGCCGGCCGGCCGTCCCGTAAAGATCTCCGCTCAAAAGTGCCCGCTGCCGGCGCGGCGGTCTACCGGTGGAGATGAGAAAATCGGAGGAATCGTTGGGAAACTCGGGGCTCCTACCGTCGACTCGTGGCGCGCATCGAGCTCGAGCTCCGCCAGTGGCGAGAGCGGCTCGACGGAAGAGGACGGACGCGGGAAGGAGGATGGGAGGGATACCGGTATCCCCCGGCGAGAGGAGCCGTTGGCGAACCACTGTTTTGCGGTGGTTTGATGGCCTTTAGCGGAGGAGCGCGGACGCGAGAGGTTGCGAGAGGAGAGGAGAGGAGGCGAGGCGAGGCTCTCCTCGAAGGGACTGACCTGGAAAGAGACGGAGAGATCCGGAGATCGGCCGGAAAGCCCTGACAAAGAGGGAACAAAGGGTGACGGGCGGGGTTCCGCGCGAAAGCGTGGAAAACGCTCTTGAAAAAGCAAGGGAGCGCGTCGGCCGACCGGAGCCCATAATCCGTCCTCCACGGCTCGTTTATCCTCGTCCGTTCCACCGACGACGCGAACGATCCTCCTCGATACGCGAGCGCTCTTCGGTGGTATCGTGCCTCGTCAAAGTCGGCCGTGTGTCGGCGCGCTCGGATGAAAGGCCGGCGAACAAAATTCCCGGGAAGAGCGCGTAGCGTCGAAAGTTTGGCGCGGGAAGGAAATCCGATTCGGGGAAGGAAGGAAGGGGCCGGTAATTTGGCGGAGGGCGGGGAAGAAGGCGGGCTGGATCGGCGGGAGCCGAGAGAAGCGGCTGGCGGTATACGCGTAGGAAAGGTCGCGAACTCCCGGACCGACGCTGGCACGAAGAGACTCGCGATCTTGGAACGGTACCAGAAAGGACCGAGAAAGGGAGAATATCGAAACGAAGGCTTCTTCCTCGGAGATGCCATTAGGATCGAAGGTTTACGATAACGGCCGTTCGGGAAGTGTGCGACGTATACGAAAAGCGTCCGTCGAGTCTGGCGGCCAGAACGTATCGTTCCAGGTACTTCCGTCGGTGGATTCCCGACCCTTAAACGTTGCCACGCTTATCGACGGCGCGATCGCCAAGCTGGCAACGTAAAGGATTACCCCGCGAAAAGAAGGCTTCGCGAGCGTTAAACCGTTGATACGCGCGAAACTTTCTTGCGCGGCCGAGTCAACGGTTGTCCCGAGGCGGGAAAAAGTACGCGGATCGACGCTTTCCGGAAGGAGAAGAAATCGAATCGGCTTGATCGCCGGATAATCGTAAGGATTACGAGCGCGCTCGAGGGATCTTCTTGGAAATTCGGGAGCGCTATGGGAGAGGAGCTTCGAGACGTCTTTAATCTCCGGGACAGCGACGGAGTGTATTTTCGTCGCACGCCGATACACCCCATGTCCGCGCCGCGTACACCCGCAAAAATACCTCGGTAGGCCGTCGTCCAAGACCATCCGGTTTCGTCGATCGAGAGATAAAACGCGGCGTGCCGATGCCACCGACGTCGATGTCGCGCCTACGGCAACGCGAGCGCACTCGCAGACCGAAAACCCTCGAAATTCGCCAACGTCGATACGGACGCGAATCTCCGTCGTTCGCGAGCGCTCTTTTTCGTACGAGCGCTCGATCGAAACGAGTTCCGCTTTGAAACACGCGCGACCGCGTTTCCCCTCGAACGCTTCTCCGCTCTCCTTTCCAGCTCCAGCCTAAGCCCCTGCGCATCTCTCCCCGCGGCGGGAGAAGAAGAGCGAAGGCCTGCTCCTACCCACGGCTCGGCCTCCTCGAGGAGGCCCCGCTCTTACCATAGAAGCATTAGCCGGCATCCTTAGAGGTGGGAACGGGACGAGCCTTCGTCGTCCTCGAGACGTTCGCGGGCACGGCTCGAGAGTAAAGAGCGATCGCAATGGCACTTTCCATATTTTCGCACATCGTACCGGGGATCGATACTCCGAGGCGTCCAAAAGGAGGCAAAAAGGAATGAGGATGGGAGCGTCGATCGGACGCGCGACATCGGGCTCTCCAGGGGCAATCGGGGTGTCTGGCACGCGTAGGAGCGTGACTCTGGTAGCGGCCGCGTTAAGCCTCCGGCTCCGCGCGAGCATACGATTAAAATAGGTTCCGGTTCGCGGTCGGAGCTGCCTCTCGGACACATCGGCGCCGCTCTCCTTTCTTCCAGTTCGCGCCTAAGCCCGCGCATCTCTGCCTGCGGCGAAAGGGGGCCGGGGGAAGGGGCGCGCGTTTCCACCCTCGTAGGAGGACGGTGGAAGGCAGGGGGGCCGGGCCGGCCCGGAGACCGGTATCCAGAGTCAACGCCAACGGCACGAGCCCTCCCCTAGCCCCGGCTCGGCCCGCTCCCTCGCGGCCGGCTCGCGCCTCCCGCGCCCCTCTCCCCTCGCCCCTCTCCCCTCTCCCCGCTCCCCCATCCCTCGGCCCCCAAAGCCGCCAAAGCCCCCGACGCCCCGCCGTCTGGCCGCCGTGTCGGATTTCTGTTTGCGTTACCGTGTCACGCATCGAACCCCGTCGCTTCGAATTCGACGGTGGCCCCGCGAGCCCCTTCCCGGCCCGCGCCAGCTCCCTCCTTCCCCCGTCCCCCATCGCCCTCCTTCCGCGAGCAACCCCCACGGCCCGATCGCGGCCCCGCTTAATCCGGAGCCCCTCAAGTGTGAATCCGGCCAATCCTCCGGCTCCGAGTACGTGAAATATTAGAAGGATATTTACGATCGGCCGAGTCCGCGAATTAAAGCTCGGAGCCGGGGCGATCGATGCGGGGATACGCGAGGCCGGAGGCGCGCACCGTGTCGCTTTCCGCTCCCCGTGCGCCGTATTCCTCGCTCGCCGACCGAATGGGCCTCTTCGCTCGGCGCTACTTCGCGCTAGAGCCGCGTCTCGCTCGCCCCGACCGTCGACGCTCGACGCGTCTGTGCCTTGCCGCCTTCGCTTTCGGAAAACGAGTATGTCGGTGGGGAATGTCGTGGAGCGCGCAGCGCCACGAGTTTAAGGGGTTTTTGGGAAAAAATGCGCACCTTCGGGAGCTCAGGGTTAATCTCGCGCGGCCAGTTTCCCTCCGACGGCGGAGCCCGGCCATAATTAGCGGGAATATATCTCTCGGATGGCCGTCGAGTTTGTATCGCGAGCACCTTGCTTTTTATACCAATGGTATACCGCGGTACCCTTGCCAAGTAGAAATGCCGACGCGTTTAATTTCGGGATCGTTGGCTCCGATCGATGGAAGATCCTGGGGCAAGGAGGAAAAACGCGGATCCGCGAACGTACATGGGTATTAAATGTATCCGAGGAGCCCCGTAAAGTTTGCGGTACAAATATATCGCTGTAGACGCGTAGATACGATACGCGCCACGGCGTGGATACGCCGTAAAGTTTGTCCATGGACGTGGACCATCGCTAGCCGAGAAAATTGCGAGCCGCCGGTGTTGGGGCTAAAGTTAAGTAAAAGCGTACTTTCCAGCATATTCGCCGGTTTCCCTAACGATAGACATTTCTACCGTCTCGATAACGTTCACGGCCGCGTTCTCCAGCTCGTACCAAAGCTTCGCTACGTCATACGAGACGATACCCCGGATACGATCCGCGCTTTCTCCGGCGGTCTCGGCCTCGGTCGCTCTCACCACCTCTCGATCCCTCGCTACGCCCTTCTTTTTTCGGGGCTACGCGCGCCGGAACATGCCCCTTTGCGGGATACGATTGCGAAGCGAGCGAAAATTCGAGTTTCCACGCGAAAGATTCTCAACGTCCGTCATAGACGCGTTTGTTTGGCACCGACGTAGAAGCGAACCGGGCTTCGGGTTAAACGAGCGTGCGTCTCGCTGCCGAATGTTAAAGCGACAAATGGTGCGGTGTTTAACGATTTGAAAGGCGGGAAAACGACTCGTCTGGAATAGTAATGTTACCCTCACGGGCGAAAACCATGGCACCTTCCTTCGCTCGCGTTTGCCGCTTCGGCTCTCGGCATTCGTGGCTACGGTTGCTCGTACCGAAAGCAACCGTTCAAAGATGGACTCCGCGTCAGCCGATTTGCGGAATCCACGTCGTAGAGAAAATTCTCGATCGGCGATGAGGGAGATTGGAATCCGGTTCTTTTCGCCGGAACATTCGGAAAGTCCATCGAGCGCGGCACCGTAGCTTCTCGATCCTCGAAAAATCCCGTGCGGAGGAGGAAGGATTCTCCGTCTACGCGCGGTGGGCAACGACGGGCTTGACTTCTGGCTCGTAGCGCAAAGGGGAGGGTTTCGCGCATGGTTTGAAAAGTTGATGGAAGCAGCACGGAAAACGTAAAAGGCGCGGCTGCTGGCGGCAGTAGGCGCGCTTCCTCTTCAAAGGTTTCACCGCGCTATCCATCCACTCGTTCATCCGAGCCGCGCTCCCCGCCGCGGCGGCCCGCTTCGGCACCCGTCGCCCACGTCCTTCGACCCGTTCCCACCCCCACACCCACCCACACCCACAACCCCGGCCCCACCCTCGCCCTCACCCTCGCCCTCAACCTCACCCTCACCCTCACCCTCACCCTCACCCTCACCCTGCGCCAGAGCCGCCAACCACCCGTGAGCCTTTGTTTCGCCCTCTCGCCGTCGCGACGCTCCGAAGTTATCCCTCCTCGCGGCACCCGGTCCCGCTTCGGCAACTTTTCGACGATCCGACGCCGCCTAGGAAGCGCGGAAGTGCCGGTGGAAGCGGAGGGACGTGGAATAAATTCGCGAGGGGCGGAGAGATGCCGCATCGATACGGCGCCCGGAGGGAGATATCTCGCGGCGAGGAGGGGGGGGGGTAGCCGTCTACGGGAGCGTGGAAAGAAATTACGGGGCTCGGATAAATAAACTCGATGGCACCGACCGGCGGCGTAGCGCACGCGAAAATTCCGAGTCGACGTTGGACGGATGGACGCGGGCCAGAAATTCCCCTCATCGTCGGCGAATCGTCCACGCGGTGACGCGCGGATCGGACTGGTTCCCGTTCGTCGAAGTCGTGAACATCGCGGTTCGAGCATCGGGGCATCGACGAGGACGAAGCAACGAAGCCGATCCGAGTCCAACCGCGGAGAATCTAGGCACGTGAACCCCGCCCGTTATCGTTTCTCAACGCGATCGATTCGTCGCGATATCGATGAATCCGGGCTAGATCTCGGTGGAACGGTCTCTTTGACGGCGTGGTCTTGGGGCCGCCGGTGCTCCGAATGGAAATCAAAAGAAGCGGAAGAACGAGCGAAAAGCGTATATTCCCGCTCGTGTCCAGGTTCCTTCTTTTAACTCTTAACGACGAAGCGAGTTCTTGGAGTCCTAAAGACCGGAGGGACCGTCCCTCGACGTCGATTAATGGTCGCGTTATCGAGCGCACGGCCGGCCGCAAAAAGGCAGCTTACCGTCGTGGCGTAGACCGAGAGCCGCGGTCGTGGCTGCCCGACGTCGTTCGCTCCCGCGCATAGAGGATCCAGAAGTACCATATAAATGCCCTCGATCCAGACCGCGAAAAAAGGGGGCGACCGCTGGAAATGGAAGGAGCCGTAATTTCCCATCGGCGAGGTGCGAGTAACGTTCTCGAAAGTCGCATCGGTGATCGATTCGTCGTTTTGCGCCTCGCACCCGCCATCGCTCTCGAACGGCGTACGGACAGTGCGACGAACGGATATCTCTTTCGTTTCTCGGACGGATTCTCGAACGGATTCTCTTCGATATCTCGCCAACCTTTGCATCCTTGGCATTTCTCCGATTAAGCACGCACGCACGCACGCACGCACGCACGCACCTATGATAACGAACGTCTACTCTTACGCGTAGGACTTTTCTCGAATCATCGAGCGCCCTAACGAACGCCTTGAAAAACCGAGCTCCGTCCGATCAATAGCCTTCGCTCGGGCCGCTAACGGCGTAACGATCGACTTAGGGCGCACGCACTAATCGAGAGAAAAAAAAAACGACGAAGCGAGGAGAAGGCAATTTGGAGTAGCCCCGGGCATTCGAAGCCACGGATCGGCGACATTGGCCGACGGCCGAAGATTCCTCCCGTCGAACTTTTTCCGCGAGGGAAACACCTCCGGCGCCGATTAACGGCACTCCCGGTGGTATTTCGATGACGGCAGCGTCGAGGGTGGGCGGCGGCGGCGGCGGCGGCGGCGGTGGCGGCGGCGGTGGCGGTAGCGGCGGCGGAGGTGGAGGCGGAGGCGGAGGCGGGCGCGAGGAAGAGGAGGGCGGCGGGGGGGGGCGGAGGATGGAAGGGGGATGGAAGGGGGTAGGAGGCCGCCGGTGGAATTAATCTCTTACCGCGGCTCGAGGAAGCGGCGAGCCGCGAGAGCGTGCTTTCAGAAAGAAGCTCCGCCGCGCGTTAAAACACTCCCGGCTACGCGCGATTTTGATCCGAGTCGAGGAAGAGAGAAAGAGAGATGGGGGGGGGGGGGAATGAGAGGAGGAGAGGGAGAGAAAAGGACGCTTCCGCGAATCCGCCGGGAAGATAAGGCCGGCGCAAAGAGCGTAAGTCCACTTGGCCGACGAACGAATCCGAGCCGCGATAATCGTATCCCCGGTTCGCTTTCGAGCGAGTGCTCGCCGAACGAAAGGAAACCATCGGGAAAATAATCCACTCGGAGGACGCGGAGCGACGAGCCGATAGAGGCGGCGCGATTCTCCGAGGATTCTCCTCGAAGCGACGTATCGTCCCGACCAGTCGATCGCCCCTGGCAAGCCGCAAGAAACCCTACGCCTTCCGTACGCCCCGCGACGGTGCGCGTCGCGATACCGTACGTTACTTTCGTCGAAGCCAGGGTGCTCGCCGTCGCTGGAAAAAGGGAGAAGGAAGCGGAGGAAACGTCGATGCCTCGAAGCTCCACGGTCGATCCTTTCGAGCAAGTCGGATCGAGCGTCGGAGGCTGACACGAGTTGCGGAAACGAGTACTTTAACGTCGTTACGGTGCCGGAACCTCGCGCGGAACAAACTCCTGACGTTTGTCGCTGCCGCGAGGAACGTACGCCGCGAGGTCCGATGCACGGATCGCCAGTTCCAAAACTAAGAGGCTTTGAACGGGCATTACGCGTGCACCGCGTAAACTAGCTGCCACGCTAAAATGCCGTCCGCTTTCCGCAAGGTACTGCGATGCTCGACCCGACATCGGTCGGGCTATAAAGCGAACCTAGTCCTAAATTTGCGGGGGACCAAAGGCGCCCCCCTTGCGAGCGCCGGATACACGCCTCGACGAGAGAGATCCAAGCCGCGGCTTGGCGCGCGAATTTTCGCGCGAAGGACGCGTAGGCTGAAAGTGTGACGGAAATCGCGTTAATATCGAGGCGCGAGGGAAGCGGCGCGAATGGGGAATAGGCGTGGAGAGAAATGAGAGTTCGCCGAGAGGAAAGGAGAGGCGTTCGGATGTCGGCCGGCGGGAACGAAGGACGATTTCCGACGTTGTAAGCGGAATCGCTTCCCGTCGCTCGAGAGCGAAGGGGGAAAAAATATGCTGGCCACGGCCTCGCGATAATCGCGAACGCTGCTTTTTCACGATACGCGGTGGGTGGGGCGGCATTACTCGCGAGAAATCCCCGGGAGCCGGTCGTTTTGGCCGCGACGGAAGGATCGCGGAACGTTGGCCCGGTATACGGCGTGGTCTCCTTTTTGGCAGCGGCTCCGCCGCGCCGATGTTGCGGCCGTCGATGTCGTTGCTAGGTACCACGATATCCGATTGCACGTGGGAATATTAGTCCCCGCGGAGTGCGGGCTATCCGGGATGGGCATGCATCGGCGCACACTGGCCGGGACCACAACGTCCGGGCGCTCCGTGGAGAGCCCAACCCTTCGCGGCCCTAGATCGAGTATTGCTCAACGCGGTATCCTTGACCAGCGACGACGCTTCGCAACGATCGCGGACGCGAACCTCCAACCTCCACCGTGCACTTTGAAACGCAACCCGATTGCTGCCCGTAAAGGCCGATTTTTTTTTTGTTCGCTACGAATCGATATCGGGAACGATACCGCTTTACGCGTATATTTAGCGGGGACAATCGCGCGGTTGTACTCTATGCCGGTGGAGAACTCCGTGCTCGGCCAAACCCTCATCCCCGTTCTCTTCCTCGACGTACTCGTATTCGAACGAGCGCTCCATCATCTCGCGGGTCGCGCCGGTAATCTCCTCGACGCGGAATCCAACGTTGGTCCGGAATTCCATCGTGGAACAGGAGCGAAGAGACCTCGCTCGATCGTGGCGATCGGGCGGTTTAATCGACGTATCGCATCGATACGACGATCCCCTTTCCCATGGTCGACGTCTCGCCCGGCTCGTTGGCCCCTAGGCCATCTCTCGAGGTCGGACAACGATCCTCGAATCGGGCGTATTTTCGGAGTTCCGGGCGGGAACACATGGGCCGATGCTCGGCGGCGAGAGTCGCGAAAGGTAAGAAACTCGAGCTCGACGGCGACGGGTGGCAAGTCGTGACGACGGCATTCGCGAAAGAAGTAATCCCGGTCCCTTGAACGACGATGCGTACCGGTATCGGTCAGTTTGCGCGCGGTAGCTTCCTGGCCCGGACGGGCTGGCCGCAGCTGCTACCGACGATGCTGTCGGCGCTGCCGTTGCCGGTGGCGTCGCCGGTGCTACACACCGACGGAACGGCTAGGCGGCACGATATATCGGACAGCGCGCATGTGGGAGTATGTCATTACCGTGACGCCTAGGCAGCCCGACGTGGCGCATTGTGTTCGAGGCCGGCGGAGAGGAAAGAAGGAGGATGAGGCAGCGGCGGCCCGGCGCGACGCGGCCAGGGGAGGGGCGGCGGCGTCGAGGGGACACGTTGGTTGCGCGTGCGCGCGAACGTGTGTGCGTGCGCCTCATTAACCAGACGTTTACGTTCGGCCGGCTGGAGGTCGGGGGCGGCCGAGGGAGGCCGAGGGAGGCCGAGGGAGGCCGAGGGAGGCCGAGAGGGAGATCGGGGAGGCCAGGCAGGGTCGAGCACGAGGCCGGACGGGCCGGGCCGGGCCGAGCCGGGCCGAGCAAAGCCAGGCCGAGCCAAGCCCCTCCCCTGCCCCCTCGGCCCTGCTCCGCGCCCGCCGCCCGACCTCGGCCGCTACCAGGCCCTACCCCCGACCCCCTCGCCCCCCCCCGACCTCCGTCCCTTTCCCTCTCCCGCTCCCTCGCTCTCTCTCTCTCTCTCCCTCTCTCCCTCCCGGCCGCTGTCTCGCGCACGCTCGCTCTCCGCCTCTCCCCGGCCCCTCGTGCCGCTACCCTCGCGGTTTCTCTCGCTCCATCCCGGCATCGCTCCGTCTCTCTCCGTCTCCCTCCGTCCCCCTCCACCGGGCCGACTCTTTCTCACGAGTCCCGGCTCTGTATCGGCGGCGTTCGGCGCGGGGAATCGACACACCAGTCGGCCGATTGCGGGCTGCTAAACGCCCGAAGCCACGATCTCGCAAGCGGCGACGCTTATACCGGGTGACCCCGAGGACCAGGCTCGTTTCACCGGCGGGCGTGCAGCCTCCGCGAGAGCGGCGCCCCGAATCGATCGTTCGGAAAGCGCTCTCTACCCGATCCGTCTCCGTGCTCGTTCGAGTTCCGAGCGGGAGGCTCGCCACTTTTCGCGCTACCCTCGAGGGCTACGAGCCGATGGCAATTCCAGGAAAATTCTTCGTCGCCCTCTCGGGGAGACTCGGTCGAATTCGCCGCGAGTCTTCTTCCTTCGGAGCCAGGAACACGAGGGGGGCGCGCCGGCGATTGAAATCGTCTCGACTCGCGATATCCATCCGGATGCGAAAGACGAGGCGCCGGCGATCGAAATCGGGATTTCGACGAAATCCAACGTGCCATCGATACTAAAGACGATGCGATTCTCCCCGGATATGCTCCGATCGGACAACCGGATCGGTAATAAACGCGAAAGAGTCCGGCCTTCAAAAATATTTAATCGGGCGCGACGAATACTTCCGAGGACGACATCCGGAGATCGGTCGAATAGCGACCATCGCTTCGTCGCCAAAGTTTCGCGCAAACCCTTCGTCGCCCTTTCTCCGAGTATATCGGACGTCTGGTCAGCCCATCCACGACCCGCCCCGACCGACGACGCTCTTCCGAAAGGTTTTAAAAGCGCGACACGGCGGTGGCTACGATCGATCCTCGATGACGAAGGAAACTCCGTCCCGATCGGGACGATGGTTTCCCGAAGGAAGGAAAGCGGCTCGACGGGGAGCGCGCGGCGGATTTACGGATCGGCGAGTTACGCGCCCACGTTAAAGAGAACCGTGCGAGGCAATTCCAAGGCGGGTCCCGCTATAACCTTTCACATCCGCTCCGGGCCGGCGCGCACGCACACGCGACCACGGCCGACTAATACGCGCTCGGCCGGTCGCGTCGTCGTCGCTCTCCGCGCTCTCCGCGCTCTCCGCGCTCTCCTCGCTCTCCGCGCGCTCCCACAGCCGGCGTAAGTTTAACGAGCCGACGCTGCGGTGGAACTCTGAAATTTGGCACTTCGGGGCGGCGGTCGCCGGTGGATGGAAGAGGAAACGGGGAGTCGTCGCGAAGGAAGGAAGACGGACGCCGAGAAGCGGCGCGCAAAAGTCGGGAAGACGGAAGGCACGAGGCGCGAATCGGTCGGCTTGACTCGTCGACGGGTACACCCACCCCCCGCCCACCCGCTCGGCCGCCCTCCTCTCCTCGGCCGCCCGCCCTCCCGCGAGCAACCTCGGGCCCGTGATTGCGCGGGGTTAATTCGGTCGAGAGGGCGGCCGCTCGCACCGCTCGCGCCGGGAGATCACGGGAGATGCGGCGATAGGGACCGAAGGAGGAAGAGGGACGCGACGCGCGTCGCGAGGGGATGAATCCAATTACGCGCGAGCCTCGCGCCTACGGCCCATTACGCCTCGCGCCGTCTCTCCGGCCGTCCCCGCCCCCCCGCCCCTCTCGCCCCCTTTTTTCTCGCGCCACGGCTTTGTCCCTCGCAACCGGCCCGGCCCGGCCCGACATGGCCCAGCCCGGCCTAGCTCGGCCGCCCTCCGGCGCCCTCTGCCTTCGCGCGCCTTCCGCTTCCGCCCGCCCGTTCCTCTCGATTCCGCCGGCCTCTAACTCGCTTACGCGGATTTGCGGTACGCCCCGATTATCCGAATCTCTCGGCCCGATGCCGCTCTCTCTCTCTCTCTCTCTCTCTCTCCTCTCTCCCTCTCTCTCTCCCTCTCTCTGCCTCTCTTCCTCCCTCGCCTTTGCTCAACCTCGCTCCCACTTCCTCCTTCCCTCTCCTTTCCGCCCGCCTTTTTCGCTCCCGTCCGGCGCTCCGTCCTTCTCGCCGACCCTCTCCCCTCGCCCCTCGCCTCGCGCCCCCGCTACCCCGCTACCCCTCCGCCCACTCGCCGTGCCAATGCTCAACCGTCGGCCGTATTTCAGAGCGCTCCTCTCGGCCTCCCCGGCCGCCCCGGCTCGCCCGCGCCCTCGCCACGAAGTCGGCGGGGCAACAATTCCGCGACCCTCCAATTACCCCCGGCCCCGAGCTTTCGACCGCCCGTTTTTAGATTTAAATGTCCGTTCGCCGGCCTCTTTCACGGCGCCACCGTGCTATCGCGGTAGAACCGTTGAAAATCGATGATCCCGCGGCTCCGTGACGAGGTCCCGCCGCTCTACGCCGGCTTCCTTCGGAAGGGCGCGCGGCCGGAGGCGCGGGGAAACCCCGGCCGGAACCCTTTTCGCCTCTCGGCCTCGTGTTTCGTCGGCTTCTTTTCCGGAGGTGGCCCTTTACGGCCCAATTTGCCCATCCGCCGGCGCTGCGCCGAGCCACCGCGCTTCTGACGTTTAAGAGCTCGCTCCCGAGGGCCGAACGTGCTCCTTCGATTCGCACGTTTGCGTATACGTGTATAAATATATTTTTGGACGCAAGGTTTATCGGGTATATCCGAAAATACTCCGCGTATCGGAATAACCGGAATGGATCAACGTACGTAATAGGGGCGCAAGGATTTTTCTACCGCCAGTAACCTCCCGAAACGACGATCGGCCATAAATCGCGATCGGCCTTGGGTCGAGCGTCGATGCGGAAAATCGTCGAATGCGATAATCGCGAATAATGGCGGAGCACCTCTGGCGGGATTTGAAATTCGAGCGTAACGTTCACCGCGTTATTATTCCAATCGGCGAAAAAAAAGAAACAAATAAATATGCCCGTACGTGCCGGGCAGCGCGAGGCACGGTCGGTTTTATCGGGCGAGCCACGCGCTCACCGCCCGATCGTATTTTTGCTCGAGACTGTACCCTCGCTAGGGAGCTAACGATAAAACTCGCATTTCGAAAAGCGCCGCCGTGTCGCGGACGCCGCTAGGCGCCCGCTGGAAATCGTTTTTCAATCGGCCCGTGGCCGTACGCGCCGACCGCTCACGCTTATCCGAGGCCGGATCAAAAAGAAAGGAAGCGAAACGGAGGACGAAGTGCCGACTCACGCCACGCTATCTGCCGGGACAATCGATATCGCTGTCGAGGGGATAATACCGGGCAGAAGGTAGCCGTATACGGGCGATAACTATCCTCCCCGTCGTTCGTATCGTCGGCATTACTATCCTCGATACCTTGGATTTCTGCGGGCCGATACTACGAGACGGCGCTTGGTCGTTTAAAGAATTTAGAGCCGGGTCGACGAAAAAAAATGGATCGCGCGAATCGTCGATACGGGAGAGAGAGAGAGAGAGAGAGAGAGAGAAACGACGGGGTTCGCGCGTACGCGCTTCGAACTACGTGCCGGTCATCCTCGCGTTTCCCGGCCCACCGACGCGCCGCGTCTTCTGCCCTTCCGCTTTGCTTCGAAGGGACCGAAACGGCGTAAATTCGATAAACGTCGGGACGAGCCACGAGGAGTTATTCCTCTTAACGAAGAGCAACTCGTAGCTCGATACGCGCGGTTAAATCCTAATTCACAACGGTCACGTGCATGCCGACAAACGGAGCGTGGATATTCGGAGGACGGGGGCCGCCTGCAGTCCACGGGGCGTACGTCGACACAATGGGCCCCACAACCTCGGCTTGACCGCGATCAATGGAAATTCTAAACCCCCTTTTACCATTCTCCGTCCTTCCACCTCTTTCCAAGGGCGATAATGGATTTCCGACGCGAGTCTCCGAACGGTTTAAGGCGACCACGCTCGGTGCGCGTCGAGACTCAGGCCCGAAGTTGGCCGGCGGCCTCCCGATGGCCGATGTCCCCTTCGAAGTCGCGTCCTTCGAGAACGCATCTCGATGGACTCGCGCGCGAGGACGAACGGTCCGAAGGCGAATCCGCATTACCTCGGCCCTGACGCGAGTCTGCCGCTCCCGGAGGCGCCCTCTTGTCGATAACGAGAGTTACAACGGCGTTGCGGATAGACACGCTCGAGCCCAAAGATTCCGGATCTCATCCGAGTCATCGATCGCGAATTACCGCGGGCAACGATCGTACCGCAGCTTCGTTTCGCGCGTATCTCGACCCTTCCGCGGGCCCGATGGACGACAAGATTACGCATCCGATCGATGGAATTAAAGTGGGAGGGAAGTGCCAACTTTAGCGGTCGGTCCGCCATGCAGGAATCCGGATGAGGCGTCTTTGGATCGCAGGAACGCCGTACTTTATACCGAAGGAGAAGAATCTTTCGAGGCTTTTCGGAGGATCGTGAAGCCAGGCCATTCAAAATTAGTCCAACTTCCCGTTAAGCCGGCATAATCGATCGACGCGATCGGAACTTCCGCTCTTCGTGGTAGGCCAACAAAGAAAGCGGCAAAAATGCCGAAGTGATAAAAGAGTCCGGGCAAGGTGCGGCTAATTGGCCATGGATACCGGATACCCAGTGTGAGGAGTTTCACTCAAGCCCGCTCCCCCCCCCCCTCTCTCCCTCCCTCCCCCTCCCCCTCCCGCGATCGCGGACCGTCCTCGTCCGTCCTTCTCCCTCGCTCCTAGGCATTCGCTCGGTCGTGCCGATCGCCGTCCCCGGGGAACGAGGAAAACGTGTTCCGGATACTCGACCGGGCCTTTGCATCGATCGTCGGCGAGGGTACGTTTGTGGACAAATCGGAAAGTCCGCCGACTCGGAATTGCGGATCGATCGCGGAAAGATCAGCCGGGAGGTCGGACGACCGAGCCTTATTTCTTATTTCGCTTTGACGTCAACGCCGCGGAAATAATTAATCGGCGAGCTCGTTAAAGGGGAATTTCGGCCCTCGGGCGACTTCTGGCGGGAGAGAGGCTCGCGTAGGAAGGAGGATAATCGCGGATCGGCGGGCATCGGGATCGACCGATCGGATTTTCGTCGAGGGCGGACCGTGAACGGCGGGGCTCGAAATAAAGGTCGGGCCCTCGAGAGGCACGTTCCGTGAGCATAAGGGAAATACCGTTAGCGAGGATGGCATCGGCGCATCTTACCGAAATGCATACGGGCACGAGATAGCGCTACCTCCCGGCCATGGGAATTCCGTGCACGAAGGAAACAAATTCCGGACGCTCGACGGAGCCTCCGCATCGATTATCGGATAGACCGCATTCTTCCCGCGGATCGAAAAATTCGCGTACGCGAGGCCGGCTTTGAGAGGGAGCCGTCGAGTGCGGAAAAATAGTCGGCGCGCTGCGAAGCGCCCCTCGGAAATTCCTTCGCCAGAGTATTTCCGAATTTCATGGACGCCGTCCGAGGCCGCCGGTGATTTACGACGATCTTAAACCCTTTCGCGCCTTCTTATATATATATATATATATATATATATATTAATACCGCCGACCGAAAATACCCGTGCCGAAGGATCGAGCGGAGGGACAGAAATGAGAGGCACCATAGGGCTACCCGCCAAAGGCCCCCGCATTTTCCAGGGGAAAATGGAGCCGTGGCGTCGATGCGTCGACGCGCGTCAAATGGCAGAGACTTCGGGCCGAGGAGCCGAGGAAAGCGCTTGGCGTCCTTTCGGTATCGGGCATCGACGTTCGCTGGCAGAGCATCGCGATCCTCCGGCATCGGTATCGTCGCGGAGCGAAGGGCGCGAGAGAGGGTCGGTGGTGAGGAAAGACCTGGGAGGATGTTCGTCCGCGCTTTGGCCGCGCGCAAAGCGGGCAGAGCGAGCGGAACGATTACCGACCACGCCCAGGAACCGCAAAAGTAATCGGCGGTAGGCATCGGGAGCGATAGGGCGAATCCTCTCGTATCCCGTGGGGAGCGGCGGCGGGCGTACGCCCGAAGAATCTCCGTGGGAGCCGTGGAAGGTAGCGGGTAAGTTATTTGTAGGGAAGGGGGTCGCACGAGCGTGGAAAGGGGTCGATACGTATCGCGATTTGCCGGCCGGCCGGGTTATCGGATAGGGTATATCGGCGCTCCGGGGAGAACCCCGAGAAGGGAAGGTCTGCCTCTTTGCGACTCGCGCGTAGGCACCTCCGCGCCTACGCCCACGTCATCGCGTACCGGCCCGACTGGCGGATAGGGATCATCGAGGCGCGTTCTATCGCTCTCATCGCGGCCACCCTCCGACAACCTCGCGCTTTCGGCTGCGCCTCGGCTCTGCCTCTGCCTCTGCCTCTGCCGGGACCCTCGTCGGCCGAAAGGGGCCGAAGGAGTCGGCGGAGCCAGAGGCTCGCCGGGGCGGAGGTGGGTTAGGGAGGGGAAGGGAGGGAGCAAAGGGGGATGAGGCGCGGAGGGGGAGATCGAGAGGCGGAGGAGGCCGACGAGGACGGAAGACCGGCTGGCGCCGCCGAAGCCCGAGATGCGAAACGAGGAGAAACGCTTCCACGGTGCGCCGGTATCCCGTGCACGGACGGCAGAAGGAGGGAAGGGGAAGGAGGGCGGTGGCGGCGGCCGAGGAGGAGGAGGGCTGCGAGAGGGAGCGAGATGGCGCGAGAGGGTGGTGGAGGGAAGATCGGGGGTCTATTTTTGTCGGGTGGCGGCGGCGGCGGCGGCGGCGGCGGCGGTGGCGGTACAAAAAGCCTGCGGCTTCCACCCTGGTCCTCGTTGTCTCGCTTCCTCTTCTCTTTCCCTTTATCTCTCGCCGGTCCTCTTTTGCTTCGCCGATCTCTCTCCCTCCCTTTATTCTTTCCGCTCCGTACGCCTCTTTTTATGCCGCCACATCGCCTCCGTCGCTCTCCGTCTCGCTCTCCCTACCGCCGCTCCGGCACCCTCCTTCTCGCTCCCTCGATCCACCCTCGCCCCACCCCTCCGCCCTCCACGGCCTCACGCTCCTCTCGAGCCGCTCTCGCTCCAGCCTCGTCCGTTCCGCCGCGCTTCCCTCTCCCGCGCCCCCCCCCCCCGCTTTCCCTCTTTCTCTCGCCGACCGCCTCTCGCTCTCGCCCCTCGAGCCGGCGTGCAAACCGATCGCGCACGCGGGCAGGCGAAACGAGCGGCGGCAGCTAGCGAGAGAAGGAAGCGTCGAGCGAGCCGAAGAGCGGACGAGGAGAGAGGATACGCGTTAATGCGAGGAAGCGAGACGGAGGTGAGAAGGAAGTTGGACGTTAAAGAGGGAGCGAGGCGAGGGCACGCAGCGTGGCGGCTGAGAGAGAGAGAGAGGGGTGGGGGGGGGAGGTGGGGGGAGCAAAAGAGAGAGAGGTAGCGTGGAGCAGGAGGGAGAAAAAGAGAGGGGCGAACGAGGACGCAGAAGCCGGCGGAGAAGGATGGGTACGCCAAGGGCAGGGAGGCGGAAAGAGGAAGAGGAAAGAGAGGTCGTCGATGTAAAGGCCGGGTGGTAGGTAGGGCTCGGAGGAGGGAGAAGGGAGAAGGGCGGAGGGCGGAGGGCGGAGTGCGAGTGCGAGGGCGAGGGCGAGGGCGAGGGCGAGAGCGGGGTTGGGGGAGTTGGGGAAAAAGGCTGAGGCCGAGGCTCCCTTGGCGGGCCGCTACTAATTGCCGGCGGGCGCTCCTGGGTACGGGCCGCTGAGCATCGCGAGTGCCACGCACTCGCCGAGCCGGCGGCGGGCGGCGGCGGGCGGCGAGCGGCGGGCGGCGGGCGGCGGGCGACGGGCGGCGGGCGGCGGGCGGCTGCGTTCCCTCGGTTATAGCTCCGACCGCGTATAGCCGAGGCCCGAGCTCGGTCACTCGAATTACTCGGCCGTGCCTACGGCTGCGCCGCGGGCCTCCCCTCGCGCCGGCTGGAAAAAATTTCGAGCTCGTCGATAATATTGCCGCGCGAAACCTCGAAACGGTATGATATCGCGGTAGAAAAACGCGCGGGGCGAGGGGAAAGTCCGTCGGTTGGTAGGCGCGTACCAACGGTCCCTCCGCGGTACAAATTATTTCTCCCCGGCACCGCTCGTATTCCCCGCGAATGGAGGCCCCGCGCGGATAACGAGGGGAGCGGCTCGGTCGAAAGAGAGGATCGCGAACTCGGCCCGCGATTGATCCTCGTCGGTTGGCGTAACGCGCCCGAGCGGCGCGGAGCGCGGCGCAGGGCCGATTAAGCGTGGAATATTCGAAGCCGCGGATCGATGCGAGGAGGCGAGATATCGGCGCGGCCGGCCGAGCGGGGCGAAATAGCATCCAGCCGGGCGCGTTTCATAACCGCGGGCCTATAAGCCCGTAGGATCGATCGGCGCCGCTCACCGAAGACGGGAGACACTGAAATTCTGCCGGGCCGCGATAATCAGGAAACGCGCACCGCTAATTAGCGACGCCAACCGACCAAGTTATCGCCGCGCTCCAGACGATAAGTGACGCGTCGAGTTATACGCTCGTCGCGCTAATTTGCGGCGCGAGGATATCGGATTTATAGTAAGGTCGGGAAAGCCGCGAGAATCCGCGTTTCGCGGTTAGGCGCCGTCCCTCTCGCGAGCCTTTCGCGAACGACCGCGCGAGCCCGCGATACTCTTCTTATCGCGCTCGACGAAGGATCGACCTCGTCTCGCGGAGATCGAGCGTTCGCTCCCAGCGAGGAGCTCGCGCCGTCCGACGAACCGGCTATCGCTTTGAAAAAAATCCGCTCTGCGCGATGATCGGCGTACCATTATGTATAACGGCATCCGCGCGTATAAAGACCCGAAGGAAATGGTCCGTTTCTTATGGAAACAGCTTTCTCGTACGAGGGACGTACGTGCGCCGTAATTTCCACCGATCTGAAATCCCTGGCTCGGCGTACGAGTGCTCGAAACCCTTTGACGCGTCCTTAATCCTCGGAGTCTCGGGTATTGAAACGACGGTAAATACGTCGAGGGAAATGGGTGTCCTATTTTCGGAGACCTTGGAGCCACCAAAAGTCTTCGTATCGATCTCCCTTCCGTCTCGTCGCGTCGAAGCCGCCCCCCCCTCTCGACCGGACGCGACACGACCGGTCAGAATTTACGTCCGATCCGAGGAGCCCTCGCGAGAGCCACGACGCGCGGCGTGCCTACGCGCCGAGGCTCGCGAACGACGATCGACGCGCAAGACCGATCGCCCCTATCGGCCTCTTCCGATTAGCTTCGTGCGGGCAATTAAGGCGACGCAGCGGGATACGCGTCTTTGATCGGCGCAGCCGTCGTGGAAAGGGCAAACGGGTCTCTGAAAGCGGAAATCGACGCCGGCCCTCGCGTCGAAACGCTCCCGGCCGCGGCCCGCTCCGTCGGCGGTTGATCTCCCCTTCCTCTTCGACTCGGTCGCGGCGCCGAGCGCTAAGACCCCGTTCGACCTAGGAACCGCCGTTCGAGTTGGATGCCGAACCGGCGGAGCTGCGGGAGGCGCGTCGCGTGGAAGGAAGCGCGAGAGATGGGCGCGCTTCGAACGCCGCTTGCAAGTCCGAGCCTCTATCCGCTGCACGACCCGACTCGGCTCTCTCTAGGTTAATCTCGGTACGGACGCGAGCCCCGAGGCCAAAATTCCGGGGCGTATCTCGCCTCGCCTCGCCTCGCCTCGGCCGGATTCTTCCCTTCCTCGCCTCACGGGACCTCGCGCGTTTCTTCTTAATGCGTGACTCGGCAAACTCTCGACGCGACGGAACGCGCGAAGCCACCCTCCTTGCATTTTTCTCACCCGAGCTACCCTACTCGATATTCCGCCTTTCGGAGAACCCTTCGATGTCCCGAGGCTCGATCTTTCGGAGAAGACCCGATGTACCGTGACTCGATCTTCCGCGAAAACCCCGATATTCTCGGGCCCGATCTTCCGAAGAAGACTCGAGCTTCCGAGGAGCGTTCCTTCGAATAAGACTCGATATTCCGAGACTCGGTCTTTCGAAGAAGACTCGGTAGTATTCCATGACCCAATATTCCAAGGCTCGATATTGCCGCTTTGTGGGGGTAGGGGGCGGGAGGTTGCGGGGGAGGGGGGAAGGGGATTCGGGGAATTTTGGTCGAGTCTCGAGCGGATATAAATTGGCGACGTACGTGCGTTATGACTGTGCGCATCCGAGGTACGGCGACGGGCGCACCGTGCGACGACCAAGCGTCCCACGCTCGCCACGACTCTCGCCCGTACGTTTGACGGCTCGATCGAACACCACTGTAATTAAGACGAGGCCGCCCTTTTTACGTTCTTTCTTACAGCTCGCCATGTTTCTCATTAAGGAGGATGCCCACTCGAGTCGCTGCAGTTTAATGGTCAATTAAATCACCGGAACAAGGTCGATAAATTCCAATAGATTAAAGCTACGGTGAGCAACCGCAAAGTATTTATCCCTTCTTTACGAGGCGTAGGATAGGATATTCCCAAAGAGGCGCGTGCACTCGTTATTCGCTGGGAGGATAATGGGCGGGAGGAGGCGAGGGAGAGTGAGAGGGAGAGGGAGAGGGAGAGGGAGACCGAGGCCGAGGCCGAGGCCGAGAGGAGAATCGAAGGGTAGCGGGCAGGAAGCGTGCCAAAGGATGCGCGGCATTTCGGAAGGAGCGCGCCACGCACGACAGCGCGGCTAATCGGGAGAGAAATCGTACGGGCGAATTCTAAGATCCTTTGGCCGCGAAGGAGCGCGAGGCTCTAGGAGAGAGGCTCGCCTAAAAATAAGAATTCCTGCACGAGACTCGGGCCGTGGCGAACCCTCCTTTCCTCGGGGAGAGGGACCTCGCGCGCGCGTTTCTCTTTAGTGCGTGACTCAGCCAGGCCGAAACGGCGCACGGCTCGAAGCCACCCTCGTCGTACCCCCTCTCCCAGCCCCTCCGGACCTGAATGCAACCAGGCGGCGAGCCCTGGCGCTCTCGACACTAACACCACCACGTGCCTGTACTTTCATTATCGGCCCAGGGGCGGCGATAATAATCGAGCGCCGTCGGGCCACGGCGAGGGTTCGAAAGGGGTGCGCGTAGCCGGATCCGGTCTATGGGATATATTAGGGCAAGGGGTTGGAACCCATTAAGGAGGATCTCCCCGAGATATTTTTCGAGCTCGCCTCCCGCGCGCTTTCTCCTGCCCCCGCCATTTTCGCACCTCGCCGCTCATTAGCCATACGGCGCGATTTGTTCGCGCCTCTCCGGCACGATCGCCTCCCGCGCCGCCGGATTATTCGCCCAACTTGGCCACGATCGAAGCTCCGATTCGCCGCGCGAGAGTCTTGACCCAAACCGAGGCTCGACGTCGACGTCGCGCGTAACAGGTCAAAGGAATACATACGCCTCGTTATCGCGCGAGCCTGCTCGTCCGTGCTGCGAGGACTTTCGAGGGCAGAATTTCGATCCGAGACGGGAGTTTTTAGGAAAGCACGGAAAATAATTTGGATTCTCAATTTTATAAGGATGATCTCCGGGGCGAATCTCGTGTGGTATACGCGTCGGTACACTTTGCGTTTTGGCATCGGCCGTGACGGCCGTTCGGCTAACGATCCGCCTCTCGAAGAGGACCGTGCGATCGGGCATTGGCCGGTGGAAAAATTCCGAGTCAACGGCCGAATCCCCAGGATCGCGAGCGCGAGCCGGCGTTCCCTGCTCTATGGCAACCCAGCTCCGCGAACGACACGGCGGTGGGTGTCGGAAAAAAAAAAAAAAAAAGGAACCAAGGAGCGTCGCGTAACCGGGGACTACGAGCCGGAGGAAGACGTCGAGGAGAATCCAGGAGCTCTGCCAAAAAACCGGGAAGCTCGGCCGTCGACCGGCTCCGCCGCTTCGGCATTGTTTCCTCCTCTCCTGGAAGAGGTCAACTGTTTTATTGACCGAGGGTCGGAGGTGCTCGCCCTCGGAACTACGGTTACGGTTAACCGAGCCAAACCTCCGAAATCCTAGCGACGAATTATCGGCCCTCTCTCGACCGCCACCACCTATTTCACTCTATTTCCCGCCCTTTGCCTCTCCTTTTTTCCCTTACGACGGCGCCTGCCTCTTTCGCCGATTTTCCGAGACGACGCTGCGCAACCTTATTTTCTCGGAAAATCGGTGCGTCCAGACGATTCGTACGCTCGTTCCTCGGACTCCGGGCAAGAGGCATTTCCTATCGAATCGTCGTTTTTCTCGGATAACCGTATTTTCCTTTCCCCCGTCATTCTTCGAATCTACAAATCGGAAATAAGAGTATTTTTCGCGCGAGAGCGATCGCGAGCGAAAAGGAGGGAGGCGGGCGAGTCGCTATCCAGAATCGGCCGGGTAAGGTGCCCGTCGCCTACGAGGCGATCGTCGCTATTACGGACAACAATGGGCCGAACTTATCGCGGAGGCCTCGCGAAGGCAAAGTTCGGAGGGCTCTGGGCGATCGGGGAAGGCGCGAA
This sequence comes from Ampulex compressa, assembly GCA_038496175.1. Lineage (NCBI taxonomy): Eukaryota > Metazoa > Arthropoda > Insecta > Hymenoptera > Ampulicidae > Ampulex > Ampulex compressa. The sequence goes on from JBCFXI010000494.1 coordinate 109,719, forward strand.
AGCCGGTCGATTCGGAAATCGAGGGTTAAAATCCGCCGGCGGAAAGAATGCGGCGTCGAGCGCGAGAGAGACGACAATGCAGCCGTAGCGCCAAGTTTGACGACGTTGATTTACGGCCCCCGCTCTCAAGGACGCGACACAATAGCGCCGAGCGCGAAACGCTCGCCACCGGCGTTCGTAGGCCAGACACCTACATAAATTCCCCGCTACCCGTCGTTTTCGAATACGTTCTTATTAACGAAACCGAACTTTTTATCCGGCGACCGCTTTGTTCGGCCCCACTGGCGCGTTTCAGCGCCGTCTTGGAAGCGGGCGCCCTCGGCCTCCACCTTCCACGCTCCACCATCCCTCGCTCTCTTTCGCCCCTCTTCTCACCCTCCCCCACCCACCCACCCACACCCTCGCTCGCTCTCTCTCTCTCTCTCTCTCTCTCTCTCTCTCTCTCTCTCTCTCTCTCTCTCTCTCTCTCTCTCTCTCTCCTTTGGCGTCCTCGCTCGGTCCGTCCAGGGCGGTTGACCGGCCCCACGCGGTCCTCTTCTGCCATTTATTTTCGGCACCGACCGCTAAGGTCGCTTGGCCCAGCACCTACCGCTCAAGGTAGATTCCGAACCACCGGAATTAGAGCGTGGATATCGCATGGAAAGAACCGTGAGCGATGGGCGGCGGGAATTGACCTCGGATCCGCCGCGTGGAAATCGCGCGAAAAGCTCTATCCGGTAAAGCGGTGCACTCCGAAGCAACGTCGGCGGCGAGCAAAGCGCGGAGGAGCGCCTCGCGCGCTCGTTGGCCGGGAGGCAGAGGCCGAGGCCGATTAGCCGGCACCGAGGATGGAAGAGGAGGAACCGAAATCGTCCGGAGGAGCGTCACGGCCGAGACCGTGGAACGTCGCGGCGGGTCGACCGCTTTCTATTCGGCCGAAAACCAACCGCAATCTTCTCCGACCGACACAATGGCGGCCCGTACGCTACGAAAATCGAGATCTCCCGGGAGCCGTCCTTGTTTTTCCCGCTCCTTTTTTTCGACCCACTTCCAACGACGGGAAGCGCGCGGGACGAGCTTCGTGGGTACCTACGGCTCCATCTCGCCTTCGATTACCCTCCCGCTCGAAGCGGAACGCTCCCGGTCACTTTTGTCCGATAATTCGAGATCTTCCTCTCCGCGTCTTTGGCGTCGATGATCGACGGCCCTTTTCTACGACGACTTTCCTTCCGAGGACGCGGCTACGGTACCTTTGATCGCGCTGCTTGCCGCGCTTTCGGCGATCGGCACGTTTCTTTCCTCGCGCGCGTCTTTCCAATCGCCGAGCACGATCGGCTTTTGGTCGACGTGGATATCGGCCAGCGCGAGCAAAGGTTTCGCGTACAGAGTCGTGAAAACCCTTCGCCGTCCTTTATGCTCCGTCATCGATAGTTTACAACGATATCGTGAACGTGAACCAAATAAATACTGGACCGCACTCTATTTCTGGGTGTCGGCGACCGCGGCTTTCGGAGATCCCTTCGATTATGCATCGCGCGTGCGGAGGTATGGCTCGAGTACGAGGATGGGTAGAGCGCGAACCGACCGGGGCCGAGAGGGATAAAATTAGGCCGCGAGGGGTTAAGGTGGCTCCCGAATGTAGGGGCGAAACGAGACGATCGACGGAACTCGAACCCGGATTCGTTTAATCGGATCTCGTGCGTAAGAGGCTGGAAATTAGAACCTCGCCGGCAGCCTCGAGCTCGGCGGAGTTCGCGAAACGTGACGCAAGTAATTGGAGGATATTTAGCAATGTCCCGGCACGTTCGCCGCGCCGAGCGAAGTTGGGATCGTAGGTACGACGGCAGGTCGTTTCGGTTTCGTGCCGCCGCGAAGAGTTCCGCCTCGGGTCCGAGCAGCCCGAGCGAAATAGTCGCACCTGTCTAAACGGCTACGGTTTTCCGCGCAGCGCCGCTGGCCCGCTTTCGACTATCCGCGCGCTCGCACTGGCCGCCGATGAAAAAGTTTCGCTATATTTAACGAGGCTGGATGTACGAGGTCTGCTTGGCCGCTCGTTTCGTTCTTGAAACCAGTAGCGCCGTCCATTGCGCCCGGCGGCCCGCCATCACCGGGGAGGGACGACGAGGAAAATTAATTCGAGCGGCTGCTCGTTAATATCCACGAGCCCCCCGGGCATTTTGACGAATCTAATCGGCCGAGTCTGCCGCGACGTTTTTCGACGCGTCCCTCGACTTTCGCAGTCGATTTCCTCGAAATCCTTCGAGTAGACTTTTTCGATGAAAATTCGACCGAAGGATAGGGAAAAAGTGCGTGGCACTTTGGGCGCGGAGTGCCGTGCTCGCGCCTTCTACGGCGTTTGAAACGTGGCTCTGCGCTTTGCTCTTCGCCGGACCGGCACCGAGGATGCTCCGAGATCTACCGCGCGCGCTCTACGTTCTCGAGGCCGCACGAGCGGTAACCGTCGGTGTCGAAACGGAATAAAGGGCAAATCATTTCCGTTCATCGTCCACAAATCTGTGCGTAATAAGGCGTATCAGCGTATCCGGTGGCGCGAAACGCACCAGGAGCCGTAAATGCCGGGCTGTACCGCGGTAACGGAGTCCGCCGAAAATAGAAAATTCCCAGGCCGGCATCGGATTTTTTTCGGAGACCACCGCAAAGCGTAAAGACCGGAATCGAACGACTCCGCGGACTCGGCAGGAGGAATCGCCGAATCCATAGTCACCGCGAGTCGTTAGGACAGCCAGGTTCGGCACTGGAAGAGGGACACGCGTCGCTTCCTCTTCCGAACGAAGAGCGGAAGCTCGAAAACCGGGAATGGCAGGGCGCACGGAGGATGGAGGTGGCCAATTAAAATTTAAATAGGACGACGGGCGTAGGATTTTGCGAGACGCAGACGCGCGGCCGCATAACCGGTGTACGGTTAACGATAACGTCGACGGTAGTGCCGGCGATGGTGATGCCGGTAGTGGTGGTGGTGGTGGTGGTGGTGGTGGTGGTGGTGGTGGTGGTGGTGACGGTGGCGATGGTGGTGGTGGTCGTAATCGAACGGAAGTACGCAACGGGCGTGCTCGAAACCGCGGAAAACCGAGAGGCGTCGCAACGCGCGGAGCGCAACGTTCCCATTGTGCAAAATATTTTCGTGCCGGAGTTCCCGCGAACGTTTTTGCCGGCGGCGGCGGCGGCGGTGGCGGTGGCGGTGGCGGCGGCGGCGGCGGCGGCGGCAGCGGCGGGGCTGCAATCGGTGGCGGGTCGCGCGTGTGTCGGCACACGCGCACCTACGCCCGGAGCAGCCTATACGCTCGCGGGCCCGTACTTGTACGGGACCTTTAGCGGCTCGTGAGCCGCACTCGGGACGATCAATGACAACCTCTCTCCCTCTCGCGTCCTCGTTGCCTTCACGGAAGCCGCGGTATGCGCCCTCTCGCTCCGGCCGCCTCGCTCCGTCTGCCTCCCTCTCCCTCCCGCTCCCGCGCTCTCTCCCTCGCTCTCGATCAAGATAGACGCGCGAGAGGCTTAGCACCGGCAGAGGAGGCGAGCGCGAGACCCTCGCAGAATTTCTCCGTGACTCGAGGGACCCGAGGAGCGAGGGAGAGAGAGTCGGACAGAGACGGAGTGAGAGTGAGAGAATGAGAGAGAGAGAGAGAGAGAGAGAGAGAGAGAGAGAGAGAGGGAGCGTCGAGAGAAGGAAGAGGAAGAACAGCCGAGAGAGACGGGAGATGGAGCGAGGGAGCGAGAGCGAGCAGGAGGGAAGAGAACGGGCCGAAGCCACAGGCGGCGGAACGAGAGGGAGACTTACCGCTTCGAGTCAGTGCCGCGACGTAGAAACGGGGAGGGGCGGGGGGAGGGGCAAGGGGAGGCGAGCGGCATAGAGAGCACGGCGAGACGGGAGAAAGACGTCGGGCGGACGGGGCGAAGGAGAGACGAAGAAGGAGCGGCGGGCAGACGCGGCGACGAAGGAGCACCCGGAGGGGCGACAGAAGAGGAGGAGGTGGAGGAGGAGAAGGAGGAGGAGGAGGAGGAGGAGGATACCGCCACAGCCTGTCTGTGCCTCTGCTTCGGAAAGTGACTAATGACTAGCCGGCCAGACCTACTCTTCTGCCACCCAGCGCGAGGGAGAGAGAGAGAGAGAGAGAGAGAGAGGGGATAGGAGGAAGGGAGAAGGAGAGAAGCGCACTCGGGCCGGCGCTGCGGTCTTTCTCGCTCCGAGGCCAAAGGAGATATCCGAGAGGTGAGCCCGCGCACCGCGCCGCCGCCGCCGCCGCCGCCGCCGCCGCCGTTATCTCGCGGCCCTCGACGACGGTCAACCGTGAAAAATGACTATCGCGAGGAAGAAATATTTGACGGGCCCACGGCGGACGCGAGCGTACGAGGGAGGTGAGCGGTCGCGGATCCGCGTCGAGCGAGAGGACGACCCTACCGCTCCGGGCCCGCGCCGAGCGCTCGTCCTTCCCCTCGACTCGCCCCTCACCCTAGCCCTCCCGATCCTCCTCGTCCTCGAGTTCGAATCGACGAGCACGACCGTTTCGATCGTCGTTAGCCCTGCCCCTCCGCGCCAAGCGCCGTCGGCGTAGCCGCGAGGCAGAGGCGAGTAAGGCGAGCCGAACGGGCGACGTCCGATCGATCTCTCTCGGAGGATACGCGGAACCGAATCCGGATCGGATGAACGAGCGACCGAGGGAACTCTATGCGCGCGCTCTTCCTTCCGTGAGAAGGAGAGCCGATCCTTCTCCTCCTCCTCCTCCTCCTCCTCCTCCTCCTCCTCCTCCTCCTCGGCTCGTCCCGCTCCGCCGTTACTTCCGCGCGCCTGGAATCCCACGCTCGCAACGCGGACGTTAGAACCGTAAATCCGAGGGAGTTTCCTGGGCTTCGGAACGTCCTCGCCGAACGATCGTCTTTAATGATAGTCGAGAGGCGCTCCTTACCGGCCTTCCTCCTTTTTTCCCTCTCCCCCCACCCGCCAGCCCGCCGGCCCGCCGGCCCCCTCTCTCCTCGAGCCACGCTGGCGCGGATAGCGCGCTCGGCCCCTTTCAAGTGCAAATTAGCCCCGCATATCGCGGGCTTGAAATCTGCGAAAGAAACCTCCTCTCCGTTCCTTCGCCCCCTCCCTCCCTCTTTCCCTCCGCGCCGACACCGCCACTCGCCAAACTCGTCCCGCTTCGGCGTGCTCGTCGATAAACCGTGGCCAGAGAGGCGAGCCGAGATCTGTCTCGTGCCGATATTAATATATTTCCTCGGCTTTTCGAGCTGGCGGGGAAAAATCGTGGGGAGAGGATCGTCGGGCGGCGGGGGAGGATCGGAAGGTAGGTGGAAAAATCGTTAGGGGCCTGGGAGCGAGCGGCGGCTGCGGCGCCGGCGATGGTGAAAAAGACAGGGGAGGGGGAGGAGGGAGTTATTATTCGAGCGTCTCCGGTTTCTCCGGCGATCGTGCCGCTTATCTGCGCGGCGCGGCTCGGGCGGCTCGGGCGGCTCGGGCCGGGAGAAGCGGCGAGCGGTCGGAATTCTCCGTTCCACTTGCGGGGACGGAACTCGGGCCGGCACCGTTGAGAAATAGCGGAAGCATTACCGTGCAGAGATCGAAGGCCGCGTTACGACGAGGCCGTAAGCGCGGTGAGTAAGCTCGATAAAGCTCCGACATCCGGGTCGAAGCCTTCGTCGCTCCGCCGGCTCCTCCCGGCGCGGTTTCGCGTCGGAGGCCAGCCCGACGCGCTTGTCGGCTCGCGCCTCCTTGCCCACCTTCCGATCTCCTTTCTGGCCACGTACGACTCTGCCCGCCCATCCGCCTCGTCCGCCGATCTTCGCGATTAGCGCGACGAGCCGCTCGCGCTGGCTCGCGTTACGTCACGATCTTCGCCGATCTTGCGTCACGAATGATCTTACCGCGATCGGGAGGTACGCCGGTGCATCGACGGCTCCGAGCTCCGCGTAAGAACGACGCGATGGGCAACGTTCCACGTAATGCGTACGTACGTACGTCCACCAAAGGTGGGCTCCGTAGACTCGCGGGGGGCTGGAACGGCCTTTAAAGCGGTGGATAAAACCCGATAAAACCTTCCTTCCTTTAAAATAGGTCGATGCGGAAAACGAGGCGGGCGTACGCACGTTCCGTCGACTCGTCGACGTTGCTCGACGCAACGGGACGGACCGGGTTGCCTCTTTCCGGACCGCGACCGGCCTCGGTTTCTTCGATCTCTCGGCGAAACACCTGCCGGCGTCGATTTTCAGCATCGCCGCTCGGTTTCTCGTTGCCGCGGTAACGGAGAGCCGTAGCCGGCGCGGTAGAATATTTCGCGGAGATGGAGAGCGGCGCCGTAAGCAACGCCCCGCGCGAGGCGCAAACCACCGAGACGGAGGCAAAAGAACCGCCGTGCGATGCTACGCGTTTTAGCGCGCTTCGAGCGCTACGTCCCCCCCCCCCCCCTCCCATCCTTCGTCTCCCCGGATCGAGCGTACTCGCGCCTCGCGTCGTCCGCTCGATACCGTTTCGGGATCGACGTTCGGAATTGCCGGTCGCGGACGCGAGAAGGAGGAGGTTCGCGGGTAGCTCCGTTCGGCGCGATAGCGGCCAGAGCCCACCGCGTATTCGTGGCGCTCTACGCGCACCCTTTTTCCCACCGTCCGCGAAAACGAGAAATACTCTTTCACCGCGATCGCAGACCCGATACGGTTTTCGATGGCGAAACGCCTGGAATTTTGTATCGCCACCGCACCGGGAGAATAAGCCTTTGGCTACCTTTTTTAACCGTCATACCGGAAAGAGCCGAGGCACAAAGAGCCGCGGGCGGCACTAGAGCGCTTTTGGCGGTAAATTTTTGGCCGTTCCTCGAGCCGGCAAACGAGAGCACGCGCCGGCGCCGGATCGATATGGTTTTGGGCGCAAAACGTCAGGGATTCCCCGTTAGCCGGCGGGACGGGGGCTTAGCCAAGGCGGCGAGAAATCGCGGAAGCATTACCGCGCAAAGGCCGACGGCCGTATTACGTTGGGGCCGCGAGCGAGCGTGGCGGCGGCCGAGGGAGCGAAGGAGCGAGCGAAGGAGCGAGCGAGCGGCCCGGCACGGGCTTGGCAAAGCTCCGGCGCAACTGGATCGAAGCGCCGTTGCTCCAACGTTTTTTCCCGCAGCCGAATGCCCGGCCGCGGTTACCTACCTTCGTGCCCGCGCCCGCATACGCGTATGCGTAATTAGACGTAATTAAGCCGGCACCTTATCTAAGAGGCGAGCTCTCTCCCCCCGGACCAACCAGCGCCACCGAGATTTCTCGCGGTTTTTCTACCCGCCGGAAGATAAATCCCCGACCGGTAATCCCCGCACTTCCTCGCGGATCCGAGGAGTAATCGTTCCCCGCCGATCGGGGAGGGTGTGCGCCCGACCGACGACGCCCGGCCCCCTGGTCGCACCGCCAGATCTACCGAAAGAAAGACGCGGCCGAATCGGACGAAGGACAAAATCGCGCGTGAACGTTCCTCCGCGAGTCTCGGGGCCGACGCAAGAGGCTAACGTATTCGCGCCTCTCTCGCGAGCGATGGCCTACCACCATCGTAGGCGAAACTGTGGGTGCTCCCGATAAATAATTGGCCGTTCCTCGAAGGCGCATATATACGCCCTTAGCGGCAAAAAGGTTAATCGCGCGGTCGCCCACGGCACTCGAATCGCTCCCGCGTCGCCCCATCTCTCCCTCCTTCTCTCCCTCCAGCCGCCGGGCCGCCCCTCCCCGGGCGTCGCGACCCTCGCGAGATCGCGCAGCCGGATAGAGAGGCTCGCGTGGAATTTAAGCGCTCGATCGTCGCGTGCGCCTTCTTTGGCGCGCTATCGGAAGCGATAGCGTCCTCGATAACGCCGGCGTAACCTCCGGGGATATTCTCGACGAGAGGGCCGGTTCGGAGGCGAGGCCTCTGGCCGGGGGCAGGGGAGAATCGAGGGGAAGACTCGGCGAACCGAGTTGGTCTCGGCGACTCACTCACCTTGTTGTGCGGCAGCTGCGTGGGCACGTAGAGAGGCGGGTCCAGTCCCGGACTCGTCACCGCGTGACGTCCGACTATCCTGTCCGCCGGCTTCGCGTCGTAGCCCTCCGGCTGGCCGATGTGGAAACCCTTGCTCTTCACCCAAAACCGAAACTTGCTGTTCTCCGCGCTGTTCACCTCCTCGCCCCTCAGAGTCCTCAGTATGCGCGCGTACTTCTTGATGGTGATCGTCTTGGTCTTGGCGAGATCGCCGTAAGTCTTGATCACCCAGGGCTGATAGGCGTTGAACATGCCGTCGTTTTGGAACTTCTTGGGCGCGCCGGCACCCTCCGAGGGCTGGGCCTTCTGCAGGCCGTAACCGGCGGCGCCGTTGACGCCGGCCGAGATGCCGGAGAAGGGCATGGGGGCCACTCCGGCCTTGGCCTCGAGGCCGGCCTTTGCGGAGGGCGCGTATCCGGCGGAGAGGGCCGCGCTCGAGCCCGAACTCAGGGAGCCGCCGGTCATGTTGGAGATGTCGAGATACGAGACCGAGGAGCTCTTGCCGAGGTTCGTGGCGTTCCCCACGAAGGTGGCCATCGAGGTCGACATGTAGGGGATCGGCGTGGGCATGGCGAGGGTGCCGCCGCAGAGGCCGGCGGTCTGCCCACCGGCCATGCTCAGCCCCGGAACGTAGGAGGCGACCTCCGACATGCTCGCGCCGCCGGCCCAGCCGCCCGAGTGGACGCCGCCGCTGGCCGCCTCGCTGGTCGAGCCTCCGGCCGTCGAGGCCTTGCTCTGCGTCGAGGACCTGGAGACGGAGCCGCCGCGGCCCTTGGAGGAGGCCTCCTGCCCGGGGCCGGCGCTCTGCCCCGCCGACGTCCCGCCGCTCTTCGCGCCGCTCGTCGAGGTCCCGCGGGACTTCTTCGTCGGCGGCTCGTCTCGCGGCCCCGCGCCCATGGAGTTGAGGTTGCCGTGGGACGGACTGTTGTTGTTCTCGGTCCTCGACCGCTTGCCGGACGTCGCGCTGCCGCTCGAGGCCGACTGGCTCGAGGGCGTCGGGGAGCCGTTGACCGGCACTCTGCGTCGCAGACCCATCGTCGCGGTGGCCATCCTCCGGTCGGACGCGATGCGCCCGATCCTGCCAGTACCGATCGTGGTCGCGCTACTCCTCCTCCTCCTCCTCCTCCTCTTTCTCCTCTTCTTCCTCTTCCTCCTCCTCCTCCTCCTCCTCCTCCTCCGAGTTGCACGCGCGAACGAGCTCGCTAGCGCCGACACACCGGCGGCGCCGTCATCGATGACCCGGAGGATCGATAATTCCGCGCCGCGATCACCGTCCGGCCTCGACGATAATCCGCGTCACCATCTCCTCCGCGTAGGAGCGCACCCGCGCGCGGGAATCGATCGTTATCGTCCTTCTCCGCTCCCGCGTCCCCGCTTCGCTCCGTTACACCCTTCGTCCTGCTGCTCCTCTTCGACTCCTCGGGACGCGCGGCGTCGTCCGTGGGAAGGGGCCCGCTTCCGGGAGGCTCTACCGCGCTCCTCCGGGGATCCTCGGATGTCTGCGAAGAAAACGAAGGTTCGGACGTGAGGAGAGGCGGAATTAAGCGGCGGAAACGTTTAAACGAGGGCGTCGCTAATGGACCAGCGGCGGCCCGGCGGCCCGGCGGCTGGAGGCTGGCGGCTGGCGGCTGGCGGCGGTAGAATCGAATCGCACCCGCCGGAATTATAATACGCGGAGGCCAATTCGCCGGCGGCACCCGCGGCCCGCTGCTCGCCGATAACGTGCCCTCCTGCTCGCCACGCTTTTTCTCCTCCTCGCGTCCGCCTTGCGCAATCTCGCGCTGCCGCTGGAGCCCGGCAAAGGAGAGAGGCCGTTTTCCTCCTCGCATCGTCCGATACTCGCGCGGCAACGCTCCCGAGCCGCGCAAGGCCTCTGGCCGAGCCTCGAGACGCCCCGCGTGGCTACCCGCTACCCGGATCGACGTTGGAAAACTTTATTCGAGGAAAAAGGGAAGAAAGCTTGCCGCGCACCGCGCTCCGCGAACGGAGAAGCGATTTTCCACGCGGTGAGAAACGCTCCGGGTATCGTTCCAACGGAGGGAAATTCGAAAATTCCTCCATCGTTCGGCCCCGACACCCGCCGGATCCTTTGAAATTCTCTTGGAAACCCGCGACGACGTTTTCCAGGATCCTCGATTCGAAACTCCTTTCCTCTCTGCCGTAATTTCCGCCCTGCCAAGGAGCGCACGTTCGTGCGCGTCTGAGGCTTTTCCCGTACGACGGACAAGATCTTGGGCGAACGGTGCTCGAAACCGACGCTGCGCTCGCGTTCCCGCAGGTGCGCGGATAATGAATTTTCGTTAGACGAGCCTTTGAGTGGCGGCGCGACGTAAATGGCGCGCGATTAGACGCGCCGGTTAGACGGTACGCCGAATTAGAAAACCGGTTATTCGACCGGCGCGAACTTCCACCGCGTGGCCGCCATTTTAAAATATCCTGGCCCGTTTCGAGGAGCAAAATACCGCAAATGAGATTCCGCAACGGGGCTCGGCACGCGTCGCGCTCAAAGTCCCTCCTCGGTGGCCTCGCCCAAGGACCCTCCAAGCGGCCCTTTCGAGTCCTATTCCGGCACGCCGACGCCCGACGACTTCTGCGGAGACAACGAGACACGGGTGAGCCCGGTACTTCGGTTCCCACGCATCTCCGGCTGGGCTGCGCGAATCGTAAAATTGGCGTATCGCACGAAGCGCGACGCGGCGATCGATATCGACGTTCGAGCGCGAGGACGACGCTCAAAATTCGCGCTCGGGCGCGCCACAAGGTTCGTCGATGTGGCGGAGCTTCAAAGGTCCGTCCGGCACGACGGATGACGGAGCGCGCGATCCGACAGGAGGGAGCGGAACGCGAGGAGGCAAAGGTCCGCCTCGTCGTTTCCACGGCGTTCCCGAGGGGTGCGAGTAAGCGCGCGTAAACTCGGCCGCCGTCCCAGGCCGGGATCCCCGGGCCTATCGACGGTCTCGAAGGTACGCGGAAGCTCCGCCGGTCGATCGGAGTCATCCCCCCGATCGGTCGATGGCGCAGCCCGAGGCGGCCCTCGCGCTCGCTATCTCCTTACGCCCCTCGCCCCGCGTAATATGCTCGGCCGCGGCCCCGGGACAACGTCCTCCTCGGATGCGGCGGCCGATGGCGGCCCGTTATTAGAGAGGGGATTTAATATCGGCCGTGGATAATTAAAGCGCACTTTTGGCCGAGGCGAGAGGCTCGGCCAAAAGGCTGACGGGGGTAAAGGGGAGCGAGCCGATCGCCGGCCCCGTACCGAGACTAATTCGATAAGGCCGGTCGGCTATCAGCCCCGATTGCCTCGCCGCTACAAAGAACCGGACGGACTCTAAACGCTGCGCCCCCTCCCCGCCCTACTGCGAGAGTACCGCGCGGATCCCAGGGTGGGAATTCACCGAGAGATCCTCGAGGAAATCGTGGAAAAGAGCGCGGAACGTCGAGATCGCGCGACGTGCAGGGTGAGGAGGCACGACGTCCCGAGGGAGGAGGGCCGATTTGGAGGAATTCGAAGGCGCGTTACGCGTGGACGGCCGGCCGGGATGGCGGGGCAAGAGGAGGGGAGGCGCTCGGAATCCGCGTTCCGAGTCGGAGCCGCGCGAGTGCCGCGTTCGTGGAAAGATTCGAGACGCGCCTCGTCGGATTGGTTCCGGGGAAGGTTCGAAAAATTCGGCTGGGGAAGGAGCGCGACGAGGGTCGGCGCGAGCGAGGGCGCCGGCCTGAAATAGCCCGGACAAAGTACGGCGCGTAAATCCAAGAGCGGAAACTAACTCCGCGAGGTAGATGAAACGATACGGCGCGATAGCCCGTGTAATGAACGCGGCCCGATACGTTCCTACCGTCGGTGGCAAAAAGCCTGTTCCCGGAACGACGGTGCGCGACCGAGCTTAAGCCCACGCGAAAACCACTCCGGCTACGATTTTATTACCCGGTACGTTTTTGCGGCCCGTATCGAGCGCGCCTGGGAGGGGGGAAGCGTGGCGGAGGGCAAGAGGGACGGGGGCGCGAGGGGGAGAGGAGGAGGGACTGAAATTCACGATCGCGCCCGCTCGCGGAGCCGCGTCCGGAGGAGGACAATCGGAGGAAAGTGCCCGGAGCGGTGAAGCGATCGAACGACCGACCGATCCGGGTACTCGTCGGAGACCTCGGTAAATACCGTCCCGCGCTATCGAGTTCCCTTTGGCGCTGGAGAAGCCACTCGGCCGAGCCGACGCGGCGCGTCGACTTCGGATCGTGCGTCGGCCGAGCTCGGCTCTATCGCGTCGGGCGTATCGTCCTTGCGGCGAGGAACTTTGGGAAATGAAGTCGCGAGAGAGGAGGACGGGCCGGCTCCGAGCTGGACGCGAACTCCTATCCGGCCAGTTCTCGACGTCGGTCTCCGGCCGACCATCGACTCTCGAACGACGATGCGACGGGCATCGCGGTTTGACGCGGCTCCGCTCCTGCCTCGGACAAAGGCCATTGGCGAGCACCGGCATAGCGGGCCGAATATCGAAAATGAGTGAACGCGACGAGAGGGAGAATCGTCGAGGTTCTCCGCCACGAGCTCGGCCAACCGACCGGCCCGTCGAGATTTCGACGGGCGCCGCGCTTTTCCATCGAGCGTCCCACGAGAGTCGCTCCGAAACGAGCTTACGGTACCTCGCGGCTATCGCTATCGCCGAGGTAAAAATCTGGGGGAAAGTACAGGAGGGGAGGGAGGGAGGGAGGGGGGGAGAGAGAGAGAGAGAGAGAGAGGGACGCGCGGAGTTGGGAGAACGAGGCCGATCGTACCGTCCGGCGCGATGCCCGGCGTGTAATAGCCTCGGCGCGATATATCCGTGCTCCTTTAGGTGGCAGAAACGGGGTCCTCGGGACGACGGCGCGTCTCGGTTTAAAGCCGCACACGAGTCACGTAGCGGCACGGGACCACCGAGTATTATGGCGCGTCCTCTACGGTGCCAGTCCTCCACCCCTCCGCCACCCCCTCCCCGGCACTCCGCCCTTGCCGCGCCGTCATATACGTATTACGCGCCGGTATAATGTGGGTGCCGGTCGCACAGCGACCGGGCCGGTGTCACGCTACGTGCTTCCTGCCCGCAGGCCGTGGCGCGACAAAAGGCCTTATGTCCGCCCGCTCGTGGAATACTCGTGATCGCAATGTGTAATCAAGCTCGCATGGCCACCGTATTACCGCGTACGCATACCGTGCCCTCCGGGGCCTCGAGCGAGACGAGAGCCTCTCGGCGGAACGTTTCTCGGACAGGACGACTCTCGACCCTCTTTCGGTCGATCGCCACCGCGAGGAATTCTTCGCCACTTTTCGCCAGCTGCTTTTTCCTCGATCGACTTACCTCCCCCCTCGGCCCCTCCATCCCCCCCCCCCCCGCCCCCGGCCCCGGCCCCGGCCCCGCGGCCCCTCGACCCGGCCTCGCCACGGCGGGGTGAGCCGATCGACGAGGCCAATCACCGGTGCCGCCCGATTTCGCCCGCCGCCGCGATGGATCGCGCACATCGACCTAGAAATCGCATCCCCTCCCCCCGCGCTTTCGACCGCTCCCCAACCCCCGGCCCCAGCCGCCCCTCCCGCGCCCTCGGGAAGCGATATCGAAAACGGATAATTCGCCGCTGATCGCGGCTTTTTAACGCGACGGACCACGCTCTCTGCCGATTTTAACCGGCGCTCGCGCGCTCTTCGGCCGATCCGGTTATTTTCGCCCGAGTAAGCTCGCAAAGCTCGGCCAAACCACGATCGTCCCCCGACTTTGTCCGGGATCCTTCGCCGCGGACGGATATTTACCCGGTCTCTCGAGGGTGTCCGACGCGACTCGTCCGACCGTGGCTCTTTTACCGAATTCGCTCGACGCTACCGCATCTTCGGCGGCTGTGCCTCTCGAGAGCGCGATCGTCCCCGCTCGCGGGGTTTTTCGAATTTTTCGCGAAGCTCGTCGGTGGACGCGATGCGCGGCAAAAACTCGGGAAATTTGTCCACGGGTGCGCGTTCCTGGCGGCGCGTCTCGAGCTCCCACGGAATGCCCGTGGGACGTCGGCATTTCCTCGTTTACGTCGGAATCGTTAATTCGGAGGCGAGAGGAGGGGCCGGGGCGGGGGCCGGGGCGGGGGCGGGGGCGGGAGAGAGGGAGGGAGGTGGCGGCCTAACGGCACCGCGCGGAAGCGATGCAGGCAATTTCTGTGGCGGCAGGACCTAATTGACCGTAAGCCGGCGCCTTTCGCGATACCCGTTAGACGGCGGAGAAAACGTCGAAGGCACGAGCGTCCCGCCCGAGTGGCGGTAAGTTGAATTCCCAAACGGGCGGGTGTGGCGACCGGCCCGCGCCGGCCGACGAAACGGATGCCGCTATCTCTCCTCCGTCACCGCCGCATCTCCCACCGGATCGCCACTTCAATTTCTACGCGCGAACGCACCCTCCCCTCGCCCCGCTCCTCGGTCCTCGCTCTCCTCGGCCGGCACCGGGTTAATTTGGATTTCGGCCCGAGCCGGGGGCCGGGGAGGCGACTCGGAGGAGGAGAGATAACGGATAATCGCCTTACCGAAGACCTTCGCGATGCTCCTACGTTCGAGGATCGACCCTGCTCGGTTCGACGCACCTTTTCGATATCGAAGAACCGTTTTCTTTTCTACTCCGATCGAGGCCGCGCTCGTCGATCGCGCCGATGGGACGCGAGAGCTTCGTTCGTCCTCGACGCGTAACTCGGCCCGTATCGAGAGCGAGGAGCGCAGGAAAATACGTACTCGCGCGAGTTTCGCGGAAAATGGGGCGCGAGTCGTCCTTAAATTTGCGACGAGTCTGGGATACAGAGAGAGAGAGAGAGAGAGAGAGAGAGAGAGAATCGTCGCGTCGCGAGAATGGTTCCGTCGCTTCTTCTCCCCGAGAACGGGGATCGCTCTAAAAGTAAAACCAGGCTCGAAACTTACGAAAGCGTAACGCTGTCGTGGCTCCGTTCCGTAACTAACGCACTTGCCGTCGTGCGATTTCTAGACGGGCAAAGGATCACCTCTCGCGCAACAAAATTCACCCACTGCTTTTTTTTCCCTCGCACCTTCGAACCGACCGAAGCACGAACGCTCGGCAACGTCTCGGCCGCACACAACACTGATATCTTCGCACGTCAAACGATCTCTGGTTCCTCGCCGGGACGAATATCCGGTTCTCACTTCGCTCCCTCGCGGCCGCGAAAAAGGAGGAAGTCGAAAAGTCCAATAGCCGGCGGTCCGCCGGACGAGACGAGACGAGACGAGAGAGAGCCCACGGCCGATTCCTCTCCGCTCGGGAAATTCCGCGGCCGATTTTTCTCCAAAGTTTGCCGAGCACCAGCGAGGAGGGAGGCGAGGCGAGGCGAGGAAAAGTGGGGGCGGAGGGGAGGCGAGGAGAGGAGAGAGGAGAGAGGAGAGAGGAGAGAGGAGAGAGGAGAGGAAAAAGAGCGGAAGCGCAGTGGGCGCAAAGGGGCGTACGCGGACCGGGACGGGGCCGCTGGCGAGATCACTCCGGGTACTTATCGGCGGGCACGACCGTGTCGGATATAAAATCTCACTCGGCTGCTCGGTGTCCGCCGTCTGTCGCGCCGACGATCGCGACGAGACTCAGGCGATTCCGGCGGCCCGACGGGGAGGCACGAAACAAAGGCGCGCGGCAGAGGGAGCGAGACGGGGAGAGGGAGCGAGACGGGCGCCGAGGGAGGGAGGAAGAGCGAGAGGGAGGGAGGGAGAGCGTGCGCGAGGAAGAGAGAAAAAAGGGGATCACCGGGGGCTGGTACGATCACCGACCTGCACGAGCGCACGGCGTAGGCTCTCCGCAGTCCTCGCGTATCCACCGTGACGAGGATCCGTGCGCGCGGCGCCGCGTGTCCACGCTCCGAAAGTGTCGCCTCCCTCTACGAGCCGGCACCAGCACTCTGGCGCGCCGCCGGGGAGAGATATCCGTGAAAGGAGGAAGAGGCCAGCCAGTTCCGTCGGTGGCGCGCACTCCTCTCTCCCACGTCGCTCTTCCCCCTTTTTCCTTCCCTACGGGAAACCACCAGCCGCTTTCGACGTAGGGCTCCGACGAGCCGAGCGTAGGAAGAGCGCGCCGACGGTCGCGACGAGGAGGAAAGAGCCGTCGGCCCGGAGAAGCGCCAAGAGGAGGAGGAGGAGATGGTGGAGGAGGTGGAGGAGGTGAAGGAGGTGGAGGAGGAAGAGCCGGCGTAGTAGGAACGGAGCGCCGTAGGAAGAGGGAGCGCGAGAAGAAACAGAGGAGTAGGAGAAGGAAGAACGTGCGGCGGCAGACTCGGTTGACTCGGTGGCCGAGCGGTATCTCACCCGCGAAAAGCGTCCCGCGATCAGGTGACAGCGGGAGTACACACCGGCGTTACTCGGCTGCGGGAGGAGGAGGTACGCGCCGGGGCGAGAGGGGGGAAGGGGGCGCCGGGTTCTGCGGCCAGACGGAGACGGAGGAGCGAGTCTCGAACGTGGTGGGAGGGCTCGCGACGAGGGCAAGGGAGACGGCGAGGAGATCGAGAGGGAAGTAACGACCGTGGGAGGGAGAGAGAGCGAGAGCGAGAGGGCGGGAGAGCGCGAGAGGGAAGCAGAGGCAGGATAGCCGGCGCTCGTGCGTTCCGAGCGTGACTGACGGCAACGAGGAGCGCGCGCGAGAGCGAGGGAGAGGTTGGTGGGAGCGAGACGGGGAGGGGAGGGGGAGCTACCGGCGAAAGAGAGAGTCGGATTCGACGATCCTCGATGGGGTGTCGGAGGGGAAAGTCGGGCGGGAGGTAGAGAAGGGCTCCCTGATCGCTTCTGAGTGCAAACGGTTCGGCGTGCGGTGGGACACTGGCGGGCAGGCAGTCGGACGGGCGGGCTGGCTGGCTGAAACTGCTGTGGATAGCGGGTGGCGAGCGGTGCGATACTCTACGGGACGGGACGGGCCGAGAGCCGGGCCGGGACCCCCGTCCACCTACGAACGCACACCAGTTCCCTCTCACGCGTGCACACACCGGCGAAGAGACGCGCCACGCAGAGAGCGCAGCATACAGGCGCGTGCTCGCACACGGTCGGGCAAAGGCAGGCGGCTAGGCGGCTAGGCGGCCAGGCAGGCAGGCAGGCAGGCAGGCAGGCGGCCAGGCAGCCTGTGCGGGCGGGCGGGCGGGCAGGCAGGCAGGCAGGCAGGCAGGCAGGCAGGCAGGCAGGCAGGCTGGCTGGCTGGCTGGCTGGCTGGCAGGCAGGCGGACGGGCGGGAGGGCGGGCGGGCGGGCGGGCGGGTGGGCAAGGCAGGCTCGGTGTACGAGCCTCGCCACGTTACTACGCCAACGGCACTGCCTGCTCTCGGCTCGACTCGGTCTCGCTCGGGCGGCCGCGCTGCTCCGACTTTGCCGTCTCCGTCGGCCGTCACGCTCCGTCCTCCTCGCCCTCGACGCCGACTCTTCTCTCGCCCGCCCCCCTCCCCCGCCGACCCGCCGATCCCTCGTCCGTTCCCCTCCCTCGCCCAAGCCGCCGCCACCGTCGCCCTTCGCGCTCCATCTCTCGCTCGAGCCGATGCTCTCTTCCGCAAGCTCGAGCGCCCGTCCCTCTTTTTCTCCGTTTCCGCCTCTCTCTCGCGCCCCGACCTTCCTTCTTTTTCCCGCTCTTGCCCGCCCGCTACCGAGAGCGCCGGCATCGGTCCTCCTCTCCGTCTGCCCGACGAGCCACCGCCTGACTTTACGTCCCTCCGTCGCGTCGCTCCATCCTTTCCCGCCACGCTCGCTCTCTCTCGCCCTCTACCCCCCCCCCCCCTCTCTCTCTCGACCGCACGCGCGCGCGCGCGCCCACGGCGGAGCGGTAGCATATCGCCGGACCGCTCTTGCCTACCGGCGGCTCCGAGAGGCCGGCGGCGGCGGCGGCGGCGGCGGCGGAAAGAGAGCGGCGGACGAGCAACGGGTATGGCGAGGGGCTACGGAAGCACGGGGATGTAACGGGTGTGTACCGAACCTCCGTACCCGACCGACGGCGGTCGGGAATTTTTCGGTACGCCACGCTCGGCCCCGGATGAATTTCCAGGAGATTCGAGTGGAAATTGCTTCCACGGAAATTGGATTCCATTATAACCGCGCGAATCGATCCTCGGGGATTTTTTTTCGCGGAACCGATCCCTTCTCCCGGTTACGTTGCCGCTCCGCTCCTTGCTTCTTTCGCCGAAAATACCAAAGCGCACGATACCGACTCTAAACTCCGCCGCTTAAACTTCGTTTAACCGCGGGGCAAAAAAGCGGGGCCAACCTTCCGGGATTAATCCCGCGGCGGCCAGGATAGATTGCCTACGCGGTACCCTCCGCGGCTCAAAAACTCGCTCCAACTTGGACCCCGTTTCGGAGATTATCGTCGCGCTCAAACTTCGACGCGATACCGACGTTGGTTGCAAAAAGGGAGAACTCGTCCGAGGCTAAATCGCGCGATACGGCGCCCGCATCGCCGGGGAGAAGGAAGAGGGTTCGGTCAGGGCGGAACGCGCGCGATAATGTCCGTTACCTTTGGAAATTCCTCGAAACCGGGTGGCTTTCACCGAGGTCGAGACGCTCGGCCGTTCCCGCACGGTCCGCTCTCTCGTACGCGCGTCCGCTCGGCCCGTTCTGCGCGAGTCCTCGAACTTGCCTTAATCTCGATCGGCCCCTCCCGGCCGCCGCTGGAAAGGACGGACTTCGAGGGTGACTTTGCTCCGGAGAAAGAGAAGGCTCCGGGAGGAGGACGGCCGTGGGAGGGGGAGCCGAATCGTGGCAGCGGCCGTACAAAGGAACGCTCCAAGTGGCAAAATACGCCGTCTGGCCGTGGATAGACGGAAGGCCTGGCGCGTCTTTGTCGGGGAAGAGGGGGGCCGCGAAAATGACATAGAATCGATGCGAAACTCTTGGCCAGGCTTTTGCCTCCTCGAGAGCGCCGAACGCATTCGTTCCGAGCCGCGCTCCGATTGTCGCGGATGGAAACCTTCGGCTGCGTGGCCCAACGTTCGTTAGGCGGGACGGAAAGGACCGTGACCGAACGTACGGCCCGAGACGAGACTAGAGGGGTGAGAGAGAGAGAGAGAGAGAGAGAGGGGGGGGGGGAAGGAAGAGAGCGCGCGCAGTGGGAGGGCGGTACCCCTTAACACCGGGCACGAGGCAAAAAGGGGGTCCAGCTGTGCCCCATCCTCGTTCGGGCTGCTCTAAAGGGGGTCGAGGATTATTAAAATGGCAAAGAGGAAGGGAGCCTTCTACTGTTACGGGCCTACGATGCGTATCCTCCGGTACGAAACCGGTAACCCCCTCCCTTCCCCTTGCACCTTACAAAGCCCTCCCCCCTTTCACTTTTCCCTTCTCTCTCTTCCCGCTCTCCGTCACTCGACCTCCCTCCCCCGTCCTCGCGCTCCGTCTCTCGCTTGCCCTTCTGTCTTTGAGCTCCCTCTCTCTCCCCCCGTCTCTCCCTTTACCCTCCTGATTCGGTATTCAAGTTTGAGCCGCGATGCATGCTCGGTGCATAAAATGCCCCCTACAATGATACCAATCAACTGTGGCACCCATGCGCCGAGCCCACCAATCAGAGTCGCTTTGATGCCGGGCGACAAAAATTCAGCATTAATTCGACGAGGGATTGCCGTTTCTGCCGACGTGATCGATCGGCCACGTAGGATCTCGCGGAGAAATCGGCCTTTTCCTCGCGGATGCTAATCCAAATGGAAGCACCGAGGCTGCTTTGACTTTCTAGTCTTACCTATTTGTGATTCTAAATTATTTAAAATGCAGATTCTTCCAGGCCGGACAGTGGAAGCTTTGTACGGCTTCAATGCCGAGAAGGAGGGCCGCCGATGGACGCGCCTCGTAGTTTTGCGATTAGACGATAACCCCGAAGAAAGATCTTCGGACTTTCGAACGGCGCCCGCGGCAGCTTCGTCCCGCGCACGGGACGGAAAATTCGCACGACTCGTCACGGCAAATTAGGTCGTACCTCCTACGAGGACGCACGTAATTTACGCGCGGCTGGGCCAACGCGTGCAGCGCGAACTTAATGACCGAAGGCGCTTTTACTCGCGCTCGTACGAGAAACGCAGGACCCTTCGACACCTTGCGGTTCCTCGAACACCTTGCGTGTAGCCGACACAAAGAAAGGACGAGCACGCGCAGGTCGTCCCTCCGGGACGAGTTACCTGCGAGCTGCGAGGATCTTAATGCGTACTCTGTTTGGATCGGATCCATCGTCGAACGTGAGGCTCGAATCGAGACTGTCCGCCAAACGCCCTACGGTGAATTTTCGCGATACGCACCCTCTTTCCCGATTATTTGCACTCGTAGGAGCACACTTTCGAGGTCGATAATGAAATATCGTTTTACGGGAAGAGACGAAGGGTCTATGACGGTAAAAGAACCACGGCACACTTACCTTCCAGAAGAAGTCGTTGCTCCTTAACAGTGCGTATCCCAAAGGCCTCCCTCGCTCCTATTATTCGGTCCCCGGTCCGGTATGCGGAATAAATCTGTATCGGTAAATAAATAGCACGTATCACATCGAGTACCTCGCGTCTCGCGACGTACGGATGAAACGCGATCTACAAACATCGATACCGATCTTCTTTATCCCCTACCTATTTTAGCGAATTCTGGGAATCCTATTATCGATTCCGCCCTTACCCGTAAGCGCGGTGCCCTCTTACTTTCGCCGTATTCCAGGAAGATAGGCCGATGCCGTCGATCGTAATCTCGAGGGTAAACCTGTATTATCGCGATAAAAAGTAAAACCTCGGATTCCTGCAGAAAGAAAGAAACGCGCGTGAAAACCTCGCCGTATTCGTTGTCTCCCGAGAGAAGAGTATACGCAATAGGCGCCACCCGAAACGTTATTTGGTAATACGTCAGAGTACGGATTACCGAGTTAAGTAATTCGCCACCGCCCTACCTGCCTTTACCCGACATCGACGCGCCCTGGACTCGGAGGTAAGTCGGCGCGAACCTACCGCGCGCATCGCCCTCGAAAACGCAATCTCGCCTCGACCGAAACCCGATGTAACTCATTTCCGGCTTCGATGCCCGCGAACCATCGGGCGTAATCCGGCCGAAATGCTCGGCAAACAATTGAAATCCCCGCGGTACTGTCACGGGTCTAAGTCCGTGGCTCGTGGCTCGTGGCCCGAGTCCGTAGCGAGGCTCCCGGACTATCGTTTCGGCCGACGAAGCACCGGCACCGCCTATGCGGTAGCGGCAGCTACGGGGATGAAGGATCAACAGCAACGTCCCGTCACTAATTACATTCTCCGCGCGCAATCACGGCCGCGTGTACGGACGTGCCGGCACAGGCGCACGCACACGCGGACGCGGACGCAGACGCGGACGGTTATCCGCGTATCGGACCTCCGCGTGGCCGCGCACGAGCCATTAGCCCGGTACCACCGCTCCGCTCCTATCCGCACATTCCCTGGCGCCGCTCCAATTCTCCCGGCAGATTAAAAGCTTCTTGGCTATCGCCGCGGCCCGCGGGACTTCCTCGTGGACGCTTCTCCCCCGAGGCACGACCAAATCGGCCCCTCTCCTCCGTCCTCCCTTCGCCAAGGCGCCTCCCCGCGGCCCGGCCGAGCCCCCACGGGGAGCGCCCCTACCGCGGCTCGGACCTGAAAACACCCGATCTCCCTCGAAGCGTTATGGGCCGGGGTCGCCCTGCATCCGCACGCCCGGCACCGGGGCGCGAGGTATCGCCTCTCGGCGAAACCCGTATCCCCGAGATGTGCCTCTCGATACTCCCCTCGCTTGCCAAAATTCCGAGTACCTTCGAAATGCGCTACCGAGCGGCTTTTGTATCGGCGAATGGATCAAGCTCGCGCTTCGAAAACGTCCCGCTGTGACGCGCGAGAGACTTGATCGGAGAATAAGAGATTTTCGAAAACGAAACGCGGTATGGATTTTCGGCAAAAGTAGTACCCGAGCTGTATTTACGGACGCTCGTGTCGTCCGAGTAAGTGCTTTCAAAATCGTTCGCCGAGCGAGGTTCGTATCGAGCAAAGGGCGTAGCGTGTGCTCGAAAACTGATATATTATTGGACAAACGGATTATTCGGTAGATAAATAAAAAGCAATTCTGGGTAATTACCGGTTACAGCGTTTTGGATGGAATTCTTCCTGGAGATGCGGTACTCGATATCGTCGCTGCTCGGCTAACGTCGAAGTACTCCTACGATCCTGCGCCCGCCGATGGTGCTAGTCGCGAAGGAGTCGAGCTTGTCTCTGAAAAACGCTCTGCCGCGATGCGCGAGAGATATAAATAAGTAGCCGAAACGTAGTCGTAAACGTGATACTACGATGATAAAGAGAAGGGCGATGCCGTCGAACGCACCGGATACCGTTCCTCGATCGGACTTACTCCGGAGATGCGCTCGTAGATATTTGCGCGACCCGCGTAGCTCTAAAGTACTTCCGAAACGCTAAGTACGGCTTGAACGCTAAAATAACATTTGTATTAAGGGAGGATTCGGGCTCGCGAGGAGAAACGTGCGTAGGGAGATTCGATGCGCCTCCGAGATTCGCGAGAGAGCAAATTCGCGAGCCAAGATGTTTGGCCGTATGGAAAATTCACGGATAAGTGGGAAGTAAGTCTTGCGGTTAAGAGCAGCTTTGTCTAATCTTCCGTGAGATCCAAGACCGTATAATATATTAACGCTTCTTAGAGCATGGATGCGATACGCTCTACGCGCGTACGATTACCCTCTAGTTCCTCTCACGCTCGGGATTCCGCCTCTCGTCGAATAAACGCGTTGAACTTCAAAGTACTTTGGACGTTTTGTCGTTAGATATCCAGGCACCTTGACGTCCTAATACGGAGAAGTTGCGCGAGCGGGATCATCGGTTTGACGGCTTCCGGAAAGGAGAAATGTGCGTCGGAACGCTCGGCAAGTTTCCACGTTTTGCGCGAAAATAAAGTAGTAATTAGAGTGGCGAAGACGATGCTATCTCGGTAAGTCGGGAAACTGGAGTGGTACGAATGCACGGGAGAAGCGTCGCAGGCGCATCGCCGTAGCTCTCCTTAATGCGCACCAAGGCCCGGGACAAACGTCGAAACATCTCGATGCTTTCCGGGACACGGACGTCGTGCGTTTGCACCCAAGGCATTGCCTTTTGCTCGGCTGTTTCCTGGAATTGCGCTTCTCGATATCGCGCCCTGCTCTATGCTCCTCGACCGCCCTCTCCCCTTCGGGATGACGAACGCGCCCCGCTTGTGTTTCCAAAGCGATGGGAATTCGAATACGAGTAGGCGCGGGATAAGACCCGTTATCTCGCTCTCGTAAAGTCGTTTCTCTCCTCGTTGCTTCAAACGCGTCGGTTCCGTAGATCGAGTTCTGGCCCTGGCGAGCAAAGGGCGCTATTTATTCCGCAACATCGTGCGATACGGCCAATGAGCGTACAACGAAACCTCTATGCATAGTTCTCCCGCGTGCATCGTTCGTTTCCTTCGGATCGGAATAGTTTTTTCTTCCTCAAATGCTCTCCCACATTGGCCGCGTTCCTGCGTACGTCGATACGCTTGCCCTCTCGTCCCTTCGGAAACTACGGATCGGGGCTTCGCCGTACTTGCCACGTATGACCGAATCGTTGATCTTCTCCTCTAAAAGACTACTTCGAACTTGAAGCGATCGGCAGGGGGAAAGGGGGAGAACGCGTTCGTCGCGAGAAGCGCGAAAAAAGATCGAGGAGCGTAAGGAAGATTAAAAGGCGGCCTAAAGCCCGAAGCGTCGAGTCGTCCCGATGGTTTACGATCCTCGCGCGTCGTACTTTTGCAGGCAGCGGGTTTTCGCGCATGCATCGACGCGGACGTGAAATATTTCCTCGAGACGGATCCTGCGAAGGCTATGGGTCTCGAGACGACCGCCGCGGAAACCTTCTCCGCACAAAGGAAAGGAAGGTCTTCGACTACCCGGCAAATAGAGTTCGCGCAGGAAGGCGGAATTCTCGTTTTGCGAAGATCCGGTAGGCAGAGGGAGTGAGTTATATCCGAAGGAGATCGCGGATCGGGTGGACTTTGTTGCTTGTACGTTCCACGAGGGCGAAAGGGAGAGGGGGGGGGGGGGAAGGACACAGGCGGAAACGGCCAAAGTTTGATTTCCGCCGAGAAGAATTTGGTAGAAACCCGAAGGATATCCGCGTTCGTCGAAACGCGGAATAATGCGTGTCCTGCCAGAAACCGGAATAAAAGTGGAGTAAGCGGGTATCGAAGGAGGGGCGTGGAGGAATAACTCGAGGGAGGAAGGTGGAATTAAGAGGGGGAAGGTGAACAAAGTGAAAAATCACCGAGCCACGAGCGGTTGACGTAACGCTCAGTAGCCACCGCTAACTGCTCGACGTATAACCGGCTAATTGCCTTAAGATGGATCACTTGGAAAGTATATTTCGGTATAGCGAATGATCTTAAAGTAAGGAGGTTGCAGCGGAGGAAACTTAAAGCCGATGTGCGCGTCGAAGGTAGGTGGCCGATGCGAGCGAAGCCGGTTTCTTCCTCGCGCGTGCTAATTTAATGTTAATAAGGGCAGAGCTAATTACGAAATTAGAAAAGAAGAAAGCCGGGGGGTGAACGACGCGACGGCTAAACAAATGCAGAGGGGTGTAGAAAAACAAGCGGCAATTAGCCTAAGTGACAGAAGCGAATGGACTGGCCGTAAAACGCTCCGTGCGTGGCTGTACGTTGAGCGAATCGTTTAGGAAATATGAACGTCGCTCCGTTGGTGGGCCAAACTATTTCCCGCGTTGGATTAATAGCGGGTCGTATCCATTCGTATTAACTCAAATAATACGTGGGGGAAACTGCCAGAGTCAAAGCCGCACCGCGCGCCAACCTGAAATGCATACATAAACGTAACTTTACGATCGATTTCCGTGGATCGGAGAGAGCTAGGAAATAAAGCGAGATCGAGAGGATCGACTTTGAAGATACGCCGCGGGAGTGCCGCACTGGCGGATCCGAAACTCGAGAGCGTAAATTCCGATGGTCGGCAAAGATTGCACGAGCGGCACGACCCGTGCGCGACATTCACGACTCGCTCGCGAACCTCCTCCTCGCTTCTCTCCAAAATTCTTTCCCCGATGTCACTCCGCGCGCCGTACAGCGGCCCCGTTTCTCCCGATCGGGGCGCACCGTCCATTGTCAAACGCTGCCGCATTTGGGTCGTGCGGAACGTCAATTAGGAGAAGCGCATAATAATAGTGATATACGTACATAGAGATATACATATACATATATATATATATATATATGTATATATACGTATATCGGGTACACTTTTGGCGGCGATGGTATTGATCCCGCACTATTCGGCATCCGGCATCGAGACCGTCACGACTCGAGTGCTCTCCGCCACGAAAGTTCTCGATCGAGGATCGAAGAATACCCTCGATCAGGAACGGCGCGCGTTCGCGGTAATGGTCCGATTAACGCGCCACTTTTATCATCGGAGTTTCAGCCTCGAGAGCGGGATCGAGACTCTCTCGAGAAACTGGACCTCGGCACGATTCACGAAGGAGGCGCAAAATCGCGTCCCACAATCGGAGCGATCTCGGTCGCAAACGTTCGCGAAGAAGGACGAGAGAAGGCTCTTCGCCAAGAACGAGCCCTGGCCGCAAGCCGGCCGACGCGACTCGATCGGCGACGCTTCCTTCCCGAGCGAGCTGGGCGTTAAAATCTAATCGAGGCGTCGGGGTCCGACGCGATTCGCAAACTGAGCGCGAAAATGCATCCTACGTTCTTCCTGGTAAGGATCTTTCCGCTGGCTCCCCTCTCGGCGGATTCCACGATACTCTGGACCAGTTTTCGATAGCCGGCCGATTCTCACGGGACGAGAGAGGGATGCTGACGCTGAGAACTGGACAACGGTCAAGCCTGGTCCCGTTGGTGCTGGAGGGCAGGAGGAGCGCCGGTGGGGGGAGGAAGAGCCGGCGCGCCGGTCGAATCTTTCGAGATCGAAAGGGGTTGCGGAGTAATTCTGGTTTGATCCGCGGGGATGGCGGTGGTCGGCGCGTGAGAAAGGGCTGTCAGATTCGACCTTCGTCACCTTTCTCCCGAGAGCCAGAGAAGCTTCCGTTCGGGACGATCGAATCCTTTCGCCGGGATCGCCTTCGTAGAACCCGCAGAATTTCACGGCGGGCGCCCGGTCCGGGGAGCGATCAAGTCGGAAAAATTTCGGCTCTCACCGAATCGAACGAGAAACTCGTTACTCCGGCATCCGAAGTACGGGCGATTGGGAGGAGAAGCGGCCGGTCTTTAAGATATTTCCAACGAACGACGAGCATTTTAGGGATCGATCGTCGTAAAGCGCAAAGGGTCTCGACCCTTTTTCTGCCAGCGTCGAAGGGACGCGCGTATGCGAGAAATGCCACGATCGATGGGTCGAACCCGAACGGTGGTTTGTCCAGCCTCGTTCGTCCCCGATCGTGGCACCCTCGAGGAGAATCGTCGATAATCGAAATTGGCCTTGCCGTCGAGCAGGATTAACCGGGATTCGGCGCAATGGTAAAACGCGATGCGAACCTTTGGGTCGGCTTTCGGCGGATACGCGCCGCGACCCGTCGTACCCTGTGTATTAATAATTACGCGATGACTGCCAAAATGGCAGATAATAAAGGAATCCAATACCGCGCGTCATCCTCCTCGGGTTCGCGGCCGAAAATTATTCAGGGACCATTTTCGATTTATCCACGCAATTTATATCTCGCCGCGAGAGTTTGGCCGTATCGTCATTACCGCGACGCTGCACGCTATCGCCGCTGCATCCGAGCGATCGAGCTTTCGAATTTCGAGCATCGTCCGCCTGGACAAAACGTACTCACAGGCGCACCGTTGAAGATCTTTGCAGATTTCCGCGCGATACGCATTCGCTTCTAGCCCGAGGCCAGGTCGCTCGTCGGCGATTCCCTCTGAAATACATTCATTCCCGTACAAAGGTGTGGGAATCGTAGCGAGATCGAGGAGGAGAATTAACTTGGACGATATTCGGCGATTCGTTTAACGGACGAGCGCGTAATAAAAAAGGGAGATTAAAAAGGATCCGACGGAGCAAGTCGCCGGCACGGCGCGGGATGTATTGCCCGGCATTGTTCCGCGTTCGGGCGTCCCTTCGGCGAAAACAAAGGGACGAGCAAGGGCGGCGGAGCAGGGAGAGCGGGTCACGCTTAATTCTAAATTCGGCACTAATAACGGGCGGGCCGTGTTTCGTTAGCCCCTGGGAGATTAACGCGTCGGGGAACGACGGCCTAATGGCGCTGCCAGCGCAAAATTCGAATAATATTTACTTTCGGCACGACGCACGACCGCCCAAAGTCTCCCGGGAGCGGCTAATGCGATTGGATTCGACGCGTGCACGCGTCGAACGGATCGTTACGAGATGGACAGAAAAAAGTTCCCTTCAAAACCTTCGATCGCGCCGATCGGATTCCGTTGACCCGAGCAAATCGCGGCTCCGACGCTTCCGCGCGAGCGAACGAGATTCGGCGAGTCCCGTTTGGAAATCAAAGAGCGCCGCGGTACCGATACTTCGCGCCGAGCATCCCCCCCCCCCCCCACCTTCGCGCTTTCTCCTCGACGCCTTTCATCCGGCGACGTTAGGCGCGCGCACCTCGGATATTCCGATTCGCGCCTCGGAGCCGAGCGTTCGCTATTCGCGGAGCGAGCGCGGAATGAAAAGCGCGTCGGGTAAGGGCATACTTTGCCGCTCCCCATCGTCCCACTCGGCTTCCCGCAGCCCATTTCCCGCGGCCGTGGCTAGAAATCGCCGATAAATCCGGGGCGAGTCGGGCGTTAAAGGGCGACCTCTCCTCGGTCCCGCACCGAAGGAGCGGAATAAGTCGGCGGCTCGGCACGAATGGCAGCTCGCAACGCGACGCGCCTTCGGCCGGGAGGAGCAGCCGCGGCCAACTCGCCGGCGCGTCCTACGATGGCCACCGCGCCGGCGGTGCCTCGCGCCTTCTCGCCTTTCCCTCCGCACGAATCCTCGAAAACGCTCGCGGAGCCGGCGCCTCGAGCGGCGCGTCGGCCGGCCTCGGGACCGTTGGCCGCCGCTCGATCGGGAGCGGATCCGTTAGGAAGGAAGGGCGCGAGGCAGGCCGAGGAGGGGGCGGGCGTTGGGGGGCGTCGGATCGTATTCCCCGGCATCCGTCGGTCGTTTTCTCGGCGCGGCGCGAGGAGCAACGGCGGTCGGACGAGAGGGATTCTTAGGCGCGCTCCTTCGGCGACGATCCATCACTGTCGGCCGTGACGCCGCGAGAGATCGCGCCGGGACCCCGTGGCCCCTGATTCCACGAGCTCGGAATATGTTCGATCCGCCGGAGGATTCCCGGCAAAGGGTTAACCGCCGCTCCGATCGCCGATCGATCCGTCGGACGAATGACTCGCTCAAACGTCAGCCCGCGTCCAGGACTTTCAGCGGCGATTATTATGATTTACGGCGCGGTACCTGCGGGATAATTAATTTTAATTAAAGTATGCGCGGTGCGATGCCGGAATTATGCACGGCCGGGCTAATGGATAATTAATAACCGCGGTACCGGATCGATAAAAGTAATCGCCAAATTAATCGCACGCTCGCGTTCGGCCGACTAGGAAATCGAACCGATTCGCGTTTACCGCCTCCGTTTACTACTCCGTTCATCCTCCGACGAGACGGGCTCTTGGGCCTTTTCTACGCCTCGCGCTATCGCGTATCGCGGGACTGGTGTCCTCGTTGACTCGCGATCGGCGCCTTCCTTTGCTCTTCGTAAATCGCGAGGTCCTTTCGGTATCTTCCGGACGACGTCCTCGGATATCCTCTCGAGCGCGACGTCGTTCGACGCTGATTTTGCTCGACTCCCGGGCCTGCTCGTGTATCCGGCGAAATTATTATAAATCGTACGGTAACTCGAATATTTTCCCGGTGGCCCGAGCGATGTTACGTTACCGCTCGGCGGTACGTTAATGCGTCTACCTGCGGGCTTAGCCACTAATATTGGAATCGTCCCTTTTTCACGGAAGAGCCCTCCGTTCCCGGACACGGGACCCGGGACCCGGGACCCGGCCCGGCCTGTATTAGTCCCGATCGATCTTCGTCGGTCGGCCACCTCGGCGAGTCCTCCGATGGAATTGTACCCGACCGGCTATCGAACCAGAACTCCGCTCATTACCGTATTTTATTATCCTCGCCCGCCTCGATGGCCGCGCGGCGCCCGAAAACTCGGAAAATGTTCCGCAGCTATGCGCGAATCGGGAAGGATTATCTTCGTAACGCAGGCGCCTCCAAAGTGGGCTACGCGTATCACGGAGGGCACGCGAGACCATACTTTTGCGAAACGCCGTACGATCGTAGCTTTTTCGGACGCGCGTAAGGCCTTGGTTCCTCTTAAAAATACCGATTACGATAGCCTTCCGCTCGATCGATCGGCCGTACGCGCCATTCATTTTTTCCGTCCTGGGGGTACGCGGTCCGGACCAAAAAGGTTTGGGGACCACTGTCGTGGGGGAACTGCAACGAAATCCCTCCGACGATCCGAGGAATTTCTCCTTGACACGGATGCCGGATAAAGGATCCTGAAAGTTACGTCGGCCGATTCCCCGCGCGCCATCGATCTTTCTACGGAGAATCGGAGAACGGCTGGAAAAAAATCATACGTACTTCTTTGTCGGGACGATCCTTTCTCCGTGCCAACGCGGAACGTGGGAAAAATTTCTAACGATCTTACTTTAAAACGGCTTACCCGTTTCCTCGTATTTCCGCACAATTTTTTCCTATCGATCCTCGGGGCACTGGATTCGAGGCGAATGGTTTAATCGGGAACGAGCGGTCCGCCGTCGTATACGACGCATCGTGCGTTTTTTATTTAAGTATCCGTTATTTGTATTTTTATTATTTTACACCTATTACCATGTAAATACATTATCCTTCTCGTTCGACGCGCGTTTGCTTTTCATATCCTGTCGTAGCCTTGTTCTTCTTCCCATATGTAGCGGTCAAAATCAATATGTACGAAATTCGTTGTAAGGCGAGGTTCAGAGAAAACGTATCGGAAGAAATTACCATCGTTCTCATTCATACGCGACCCTTGAAAACGTTTGGGTCGTCGATACGGCCCGTGGTTCAATTTGGTTCGGCCAGGTCCGCCTTAATCCTTTCATACGGTTGTCGTTTTTATCGAAAGGGACCCGCATCGGGATAAATCTACTTTCCCTTGGCTCTAAACAAAACTCGTCAAATCGTTCGAATCGAATACGCCATTACTCGCGCATCGCGAATATCGACGAGATAAATTCCCGTCGTATCGAGAGGGCGTGCCGAGTAGGAAAATAAATTTCGTCGATTAACGCGAAACTCTTCCCGCCTTAGCTCGAAACGGATCAAAGCCGAGCATTCGCAAAAGCGTAATAAGAAACCGAAGCTACAATGGAGCGGCGGATCGGGACTCGTATTCCAGAAATCCGGGATTTTATTCAAAGCCTTTACCTTTGGATCGCTTCGCACGATGCCAGCGATAATTTTACGGATCGACTTTCACCACTTTCCCGGTACAACGTTAATTCTTTGCGCCAATATCCCGATTACGTGGACGCTCGAGCGTGTGCGTAAGGCGTGCACAGGCGCGCACATAAGGTACATTGTCCAGAGAGGGACAACGCGAGGGAATGGAAAATGGTACGGTCTCGCGGAACACGGCCGAATACGCGAGCAATACGCGCGCACCATGGTACGCGAGAGCGTACCATTTTCGTTCGTTCCACGGGAGCAAGAAGTTTGGGAGCCGGCACGTCCCGTACGTAATAGAACGTAGCGGTAAAGGTCCAAGACCGAGCCCCGACCGACGTTCCGTCCCATCGCCGTCGTTACGCTCAACTTTATGGAGCTGGGGCCGGTGGTATATTACGGCGGCCAGATGGCAAGAGAAGCATCAATTAGCGGGCGTGACCCGCGATAATAAGATACACGTAGAGCGCATTAACCGCAAAAGGACGGTAACGTCGGCGCCCCAGTGGCTTCTCCGGAAGAGATCATCGCGGCGACGAAGGTCTCGGCTAATCCCCCCCTCGAGGCTTCATCGGGGGACGGCCCGGATCGTCTTTATCGGACGCATATTTCCAGGGTCCTGCAAGTCCCATCCCGGGATTCGGCGGCGAAGGGTGAGCGAGGGTGGAAGGAGGGCGAGGAGGGAGAGGGGGGGGGGAGGGCGAGCGGGCGGTGAATGGAAGGGCTGGGAAAGGGAGGAAAATCCAACGAGGCGATCCGGGGCGCCGTACGAGCCACCGGCGGCACCGTCAACCCTCCGTGCCACCGGTTAGACTCCACGGCTTTGAGGGATGATGGAACGACGGGGGGTGGCAAATAGAGTGGGACAGCGCGAACAAGGGTGCCGTGACAAAAGAGCGCGGGAGGACGCGAACGGGCGGGACGAGGAGGCATCGTCGAGAAACCGGCGGTGCGCGCACGCGTCGCCGATGAAGAAGGACGGAAGGAGAGCGGAGCTGGAGAGCGAAGGCCGGCGAAAAAGAGAGGAGCCGAAGGAGGAGGGCGGAGGGAGCGAGAGAGAGGGAGAGCGAGAGAAGGCGAGGGGAGCGCGAGGGGAGCGGCGGCGGCGGCGGCGGCGGCGGCGGCGGCAGCGGCCCACTGGCGGGAGTCGGGAGCGACGGAGCGAACGGCCGGCGCGAGGGTCGAGGGTCGCAGGGCCGAGGGGGGAGCTCGGTCGGCGGGGAAGGCCGACGGGGTTGAAAAGTTCAATTGCGCGTATTTTCGCAGTGACGTCTCGCAAATCCTGCGACCATGCCTCCACCCCTCCCCGCCCCGGCCCTTCCCCCCCTTCCCCGCTTCCCCGCTTCCCCGCCTCCCCGCCTCCCCCTTCCCCCGCCAGCGCCCGCGCCCCGCCGCGGCATCGCCGCACCCTCGCTCCTCCGGCCACCCAGACGGAGGAAAACTGGAATGACACTCGGGCCCCCCGCCGCCGCCGGCCCCGCCCACCCCCGATATTTAACTCCGCTCTGCCCCTCTGCCGCCGCCGGCGCGGCTCTCGCCCCGAATCCCCTCAGACGCGCGGGCCCTCGGCCCTCGGCTCTCGGCCCTCGGCCGTATGCGTCGCACGGATTAAAGGTACGCGTTTGTATGTACCGCCGGATATGTGGGTCCTCTGCGCGTCGCGGCCCGCCTCTCCGCGTACACGGATATCGGGCGCGCATACGCCCGCCGGACTTACCGCCGCTCGCCCATCCTCCCTCCTCGCTTTTTCCTACCGCGACTCCTTCCGCCCTCGTCCTCTCTCTCTCTCTCTCTCTCTCTCTCTCTCTCTCTCTCTCTCTCTCTCCCTATCCGTCTCCTCGGCGCGCAGTCCCGCTCCGGCCCATCGCCGCTATTTTTATTGTCATAACCAATTTAATTAAGTTCCGCGTTTCGACGTCCCACTAGCGGCCGTGTTAAACATTTTAATTAAGCGCCTCGCGCATTTACGTCGCCGCCTACGCTCTCCCTCCGCTCCGGCCTCTCCGCCCCATCCGGCCTATCCGCCACCCTCCTCGGCCGGGCCGCGGCGCAGCCGGCCGATGCATCGGCACGGAAGAGGGCCGTTCGGCGATTTTGCGAATTAACGAGGAACTTGGAAACGGTCGAAAACGTTGGGAGCGTTTGAAACGGGCCGTGCCCTCCCGACTCATCGTCCGATTCGAGATACGTCCCGTTCCACCGCTTCTACGATCGATACGCGTCGCGTGGAAATTTCACCTTGCGCGATAAGACGAATTGGACGGATTTCGAGGCTAAATTCCCCGCGCGGAAGGCAAAGCCCGCGTTTGCACCACCATCCTTCCTAGGGGTGGCGGTTTCGTCGGTTGGTGGGACGACCAGGTTGGCGGGGCTGGAAAGGAGAGGGCGAGGTGGCCGTCGCGCGGATGTTTGCGCGAGGAGAATCCGCGCCGACGGAAAATATTCGTGGCGGGCGCTGATCGAGGAATGATTTTTATCGGTGGCCCGACGCGAAAATGTTTGCACGACAAATCCCGCGTTTTACGTTCCCGTTTATTGCGGCCGTGGCCGGCCGAAAGTTACCTATGAATTATTTAACGCGTTATCCATTAATTACCGTTGCTCGCCGATAGCCGCGGTGACGCTCGAGAATAATCCGTGCTACGATTTTACGCGATCCGCCGGCGATGCTGCGCTCGTCGCGGAAAAAATAGAAGGAGGCGGGAGGGGCTGGTCGATTTGAATAACGTCGATAAAAACACCCGACGGTTAATTCGATGGGATTAATCAAGGGGGGGGGGGGGGGAATCCCGCGTCCTTCGTTAAGCGGTAAGCGACGTATCGTGTCTCGTCGACACCCTCGATTTTGAAAATTCTTGCGGACGGGGGCGATAAAGCGAGCGGTTAAACGGGACGGATGATTTCATCTTCCACTTCCGGAGGTCGTAGCGAATCCATTCCCCCCGATCACGCCCAAGGACTTGTCGAGCTTTCTTAAACGTCGGGATATTAACGACCTTTCGGATAAGTATCCTTATGCGACCGTTTAGCCGTTCTCGAAAAAAACCTACTAGGTTATAACGTATTCGCGATTAATCGTCCCCGGCCCGTAAGTCAGAAACCAATTTGGACCTTCCGGCTCTCCGGAGGAAAAGCTCCGGGGCCGTGCGCGGGTCATTTTACAGCGGGATCTCGCTTTAAGTGCTTACGAGTTTCCAAAGGCCAACCGACGATATTCTCGAGCGTAACGAGAGTTTGCAATATCGTCGCAGACGTACAAAGGCGGGGAAACGTTTACCCGTCTCCGAGGATGGAGCGAGGCCTCCTCGTGCCGCTTATACTCTCGTTCGCGTCTCCTTTCGCCTCTCCGGCTCGGCCATTATCCCGCCGTAATTCGATGCTGTTTTACGAAACGATCGCCGCTCCCCGGCCTTCCTCGACCCGCTCATATATTTTCTTCGCTCCCAAGGTACTACGCACCACTATGGTGGCTACCCGCCAGCTTTACCCAAGAGCCAGAGTCACCGTATCGGCGCTTTCCCTTATCTCGCATTAACGTTCCTATACATCGTCTTTCGGACACGTCAATACCTCGGTATCCTCCGATTTGCCTCTGCGTCGTCGAAGTGTGCTTCGATAATCGCGTCGTACCGTCCTCGATACCCGTGCCGGTCATCTTGCGTACCGGTCCGTTATTTTCTTTCGATACGTTATCATCCCTCGCGCGTTATTACTCCAAGACGATAACCGTTCGCCCACATTCGCGGTATTTTGCATTCCCATATTTCCTCATCGCCGGCAAGAAACGAGAGAAAAGGGATCGATTATAAGCGCGATAAATGGGAAGGATTCGCGAAAGAAAGGATCGCCGAGTTAGGTAGGAGCGCTACTTTGAAATCGTCGTGGACCGTGAAGGGTTGAGGCGGTTACAGGCGCATTTGAACGTCGCTTCCGCGGCAGCGAGGATGACGAGGATGGCGAGGATGGCGAGGACTGTAAGGGCGGCGAGAGGTGTCCAGAATGGTGCCACAGGGGTGGCAATTTTTATGTTTTATCATCGTGGCCGAGAATGACTAATTGCCTTGCTTAGAGCCCCGGAGGAGCCGAGCCGTGGTGTCGGCGCGAGGGGCCGGCAACGGAGGCGCCTGAGGAAATTTACGATAAAGCGACTTTAATTTTGATTCATGGCGAAATTTCTGCGGGGCCACCGGCGTACCGAGGAGGAAGACATTTTTCTAGGGTCAATCGCCCACGGAGCGAGTATCCTTACAGCGGCCTCGTACGCTTTTCGCCACGGCGGCCCGCGGAGGTTTATATCTTCTCGTCGTTGCCCCCTTTCAGAGGGCCAATATCGATAGACGTGTGGACGTAAATGTTTTAACGCTTATTTTACTTCCCTTTGGATCTCGTTGTGGCCAACGAGATTACGCGCAAATTTGTCGTAAACTTTCCAGCTTCCCTTGGAACCTGTAAAAGTGGATTTACCATTTTAGATATCGGCGAAGGCAGGATTCGTTCTACGCGGTTCTATCGAACGGTATTTCAAACTCACGTCGTAAAGATTTATTTATAAATATTATTTCGTACACATCGATGTAGCGTTCGAACGCAGCACGCGTATCGTTTTTCCGGTAGAAACTCGCGGACACGATCCAGAGGATCGATCGTTCCAAAGATCGTCGTCCAAAGTGGATCGGGGTCTCTGCCAGTACGTGCATTTGCAAACGAACCGTCCCCGCAAATATCGCTCAAACTTTGTGCGGACGTATTTGAATAACGATATTTTCGGTATGAAATTGAGCCACGATAAATCGGATCGCGTTACGGAGAATAAACGCGGACAATGAATTATTCAAGAAAAATATATACGTCGGTGGGCGCGCTTGAAATAAACAAAACACGCATAACGGGGATAAATATAATTCGTGTGAAAACACCCTGGCCCACGGAAATGGGAGGGAGGGAGAGGAAGAGCCGATTTGGCCGAGATACGTTTCGTTCCGCATCGCGAATCCAATTCGTCGTCTTAATTCTGCGTGATTAATCGGTCTGGAGATGGCAAGGATGAGAGTGGATATTACGACGAGTTCGTTGTCTCCTCCTCGGTAAGCCAACGGCCCTACCTGTAGCAAATTGGCACGTGGATCCCCGCAGCGATGAACGTGGTTTACCTCGTTTACACAGTTTTTCATCCCATCCGTAGCGGTGCCACTAAGCAGATGGCGGATGAAACGAATACGCGAAACAGATGCTGTGACGTAACGTATTCTAGAAACAGAGGGTTGGCCGAAACCATGACGTTTACACTTTTCTACGCGACCCTACGTATTACCCTCTCTTATAATCGTCGAATTATTTGCAATCGCGATCCATGTATTTATCATTCGAACCGTCCCACACGACACATCTCGCGATGCGTTCGAGGAAAGAAGGCCGAGGATAGCCACGGTGGCTCTATATCCATCTCCTTCATCGCGATCGTAAACCACGCGGGCTCTCGTCTCGAACGAACCTTTCCTACCATCGGTAGAAAAAGTGGTCGTAATAACGTAGGCCAATACGGGACCCCAAGACCGACTTTCACCGTTATCGTCCCTCGCGTCCCACGACTCCGCCATACGTTCGTTATACGGTCGAGACGAGCCGGAAAAAATAATCGTCGCATCCTTCTTTCGAGAATCACCCGCGAATTTGGTAGGAAATTGTGTGTATATAAACATATCAGAGGGGCAGAAGTACTTATCAAAGGCAGGTCCTGTTTTACGTTCCGCGGAGCGTGTCAACGAGGAAATTCAGTATTTACCGGCACAGCAAACGAGATTTATATTCGGTAAAGAACACGAAATTCAATTTCGAGCAAGACCTTCGAACTTTCCAACGCGAGCCGCGCAGTTTTGGATCGTACAAAATTCACGCATCGGCGTAAAAACGAACATTGCAGCATTCTCGTCGGTGAATGCGTTGATCAAGGCGAAGCATCGTAGCGGACGTCGGGCACGCTACACCGGCGAAGCTCCTTCCCGCCGTAAGGGATCGTAAAGCTTGCGGTGCAGCGCACGGGCTGGCCGGGTCCCGGGACTTTTCGGCCTGCCGCCCCCTCCGCACTCGATAATCCCATGGCGCTCTAGCGTGGCCCCATTAGGAGCCCTCCTCGTCGTCGCGAGGCCAGACCGGCGTCGAGAGAAGCCACCCCGATTCCTGCCACGGCACGCTACGCCACCCTCGAACCACTCCTGCCTTCCCCTCGCTCCCCGCCCTCCCCGCCCTCCCCGCGCTCCCCGCGCTCCCCCCTCGGCCCGTCAAATCGATGGGGAGGCCTGACCATGCTCGAACCCCGGCCGGATATCTGACCTTCGACGGATCGGTGACACAAAGGGCCACCTTCGGAAGGTGGGCCGCCCTCGATCGGGCTTTCCTCGATCGTCCATCGGTCGGCCGGTGGGCGGAACACTTCGGAATCGCGTGCACCGCCGCCTCTTGGGCTTCGCGCGTTCGACGACACCCTTTGTACGCTGCGCATTTTGCCGAATTCCCGATCGGTTACCTCGTGCCTTTCCCCGCTGCCGGCCAAAGATATATCCGCGCGAACGCGAGTCTATGCTTTTTCACCGTGCAAAGTGTCGCGATC
Organism: Ampulex compressa; assembly: GCA_038496175.1. NCBI lineage: Eukaryota > Metazoa > Arthropoda > Insecta > Hymenoptera > Ampulicidae > Ampulex > Ampulex compressa. Next base: position 146,730 of record JBCFXI010000494.1, read on the forward strand.
TCGCAATCGGTTCGCGAGCTTTGCGACAAATGCCCGTTCTTCTCGCGTCGTCCATAACGAGATCGAAGGACGAAGCGAATTTCGACTTTAAAAATCACCCCGATCGTTCGTCCTCGTATCCCCGAGGGTCTGCGAACCGTGGTCTAAAAACTGCCGCTATACATCGATATCGCGAATTACGACCACCCTTTGTACGCTTTTTCTCGCATAACGGCCCTCTCCGATTATGGCACGGTTTTAATTTAGGACGTAACGTATTTCGATGTGGGATTAAAAAAAAATGAAGGGAAATACCTTTCGGGACGTAATTTCAATTTAAGCGTTTTCAACGCTATTCGCGTCGATGAATTTCCGCGTAAATACGCGATCGGTTATGCCGCGTTGGGCTCTACGAACGAGTTTGATCGGCGCTCGCGAGGCGTGGTATCGGTGTATCGAGGTCTCCGGGAAGATTTGGCCCGCGGCCGATACGCCTCGTAGGCAGATACGCCGCGGTGGCGGTGGCGGTGGCGGTGGCGGTGGCACCCCGTCAGATCGACCGGAATTTAAGTAGCGTCGGGAGGCTCGAGAGCGCGGCGCCGATAATCGACCGAGGGGGCACGCTCGCCCCTTCCTTTCGCGCCTCCCTGGAAAATTACGTTTCAACTCTACGTCCTGCCGCGCCGGCTATACCTCGATAATAACGTCTCTCGTTGCTAATAAAATATTCGCGGACGGAAGGCGATAATAATTCAACGGATAGGGTGCGCCGGTGGCGGGCGACGAAGAGGGAGATACATAGATAGAGAGAGAGAGAGAGAGAGAGAGAGAGAGAGAGAGAGAGAGAGAGGGGAAGAAGGAGAAACCGCTGCGCCGCGTTTAATTTCCACGAGGTACGCAGGAAAAACACGATTTACCCTTATACGAGCAATTTCTATGCACGCACTACGCTCTACGCGCGTGTTACTCTTCGTGCAGGGAAAAAAAAGGTGTTGGGTACGCGACAGCTGTAAGCCCCTGGGGTATACGAGTTCTCGACTCCTATCCCCCCACGTTTGGCCCGCAGACCCTCGACTCGCCGCCTCCTTCTCTCGCCCCTCGACTCGATCGCGCTCCCTCGCCCTCTCTCCCTCTCTCGCTTCGCCACGACCGTCCCATCCTCGACGCTCCTCTCTTCCTCTCTCTCTCTCTCGCTCTCACTCACTCCCTCCCTCTCTCTCTCTCTCTCTCTCTCTCTCTCTCTCTCTCTCTCTCTCGCTCCATCCTTTGGGAGATCCGGCCGCGCTGCTCTCTTTTCCCCCGCCCATCCCACCCCCCTGGCATCCCTTAGGTCCGGGCCGTGTCCCGGTAGCGTTGCAGCGCGGGGCTCGCCTGTCCGAAGGGCAAAAAGGGGGACGGAAGAGGGAAAAACGATGGCTCCGATGTAAGCCAGCGATACTATCCCGGATGACTGGCGATTACGCTATTCGAAAGGGACGGGTGCGCACGTTCGCGGCAGATCCACGATTCTGCGTGCCAGTTTGTCCCGCGTTTATTCCGGCCGACGTCCCGAGCCACGCCGGCTCCGATTCACCCCATTAAATTTAATTTCGATTCGGCCCGCCGCCGGACCCTCCTTCGCTCGAGCGAATCCGTTAAACGGGGCCGCCTAATACGCCCGGCCGGGTTATAATATCGCGCACACGGACGGATAATTGATTGACGGGGAGACAGCCCCGATTCTGCGTCCCGTTCAACGATTTTTCCCGTCCCGGAACCCTTCCAGCACGCCAGAACCTGCGCCACGGCCTTCCACGACGTTTACCGCTCTGCCAATATTCCATAGCGATTTCCGCAAAAAGAGTAGCGCTCGCGATGCTCGTTGGGGATGTTCCAGAGCCTACGAGTATTCCATCGCGATCTCCACGGAGGGGTATCGCCGCCTGGGACCTCCGGGATATTCGAAAGTCGCCGGACACATCGCCGCGATTTTTGCTTCGATCCATCGGTCGCGATTCCTCGCTCGACTTCTGCGAGAAATATCTGTCGGCCTACGGATGGTCCATCGCGATTTCTAGGAAGCGCTACGTACGCCTCTCGGAACGCGGCGTTCGTCGATACCAAATCGATTTCGGCCCCGGCGCTCGGATACCCGCCACTCGGATCGTCGTTTCTTAATTATGGATCGCCTATCTCAATTACCCCGACAATCTGCCCCTGATCGGATCACCCTCGCGATCGTTGTGCCTAAGTCGCCGAATTAATATTCGATGCACCTACACCTGCATGATCGAGTAATAACCTCGCCTCCCCTCCCTTTCGCCTTGCCCCTCCCCCGCCCCTCCCCCTCGACCACCTCGACCGCCTCGACCGCCTCGACCCTCCCACCCCCAGCACCCTAACCCCCAACCCCCGGTGTTCCGCCCGGTCGAGTTTGAAAACTCAATCAAGACTCCTCTACCCGTCGCGCTCTCTAAGGGCGCAAACGATCCTGCTAAAGTTTCTGTAATTCTCCGGGAACTATTTGATTCGGTTGCCGTGCATCCTCTTATCGAGCTACGTACGCGTGCGTCTAACACGGTAATTTACATCGCGATCCAGGGTACCATCGTGTGTGCCCAACGTGTTACCGTCTACGACCGTACGTCTCTCGGTTGGAATTTAAATAATCGGCATGTCGTAATTCCCGTCACCGTCCCGCGCCGAACCTCGTTACGGGCCACCTCCTCTCTACGGGAATTCGAATAAACAGGACTTTGAAAAGTAATTATCCGCTCACGACAGAGCCATTGTCTTTGCCTCGAGGGCGGCCTCGTCAACGAAAATTCCCGATGTTCCGAGTTATCGTGCAACTCTCCGATCGCGACGACGTACGATCGAACGAAGTCGTTTAAACGCGCGTAGTGCGAATGGGAGAAATAGCGAAGCTATGATAAGGCATAAGGTACGCGAGGGGCATCTCGATACCGCAAACGAAAACCATGATTGGACGGAGAATAGCCAAGCAGAAATTTATATTTTGAAGGGAGGAATGTACGCGTCGAGTATTCGACGGTACGATTAAGAAAACGGATAGATTCTCGGATTGTCTCGCTAGACATCCGTGGGTCGAAACCCGCCAACCACCTCTGGACAATTTTACCGGTTATTCATTATGCATCGTGGCTCGGGTAATTCAGAATCCGCGTTAAATCGGACTAAGTTGTAGGCTAAACGACCTTATCGGTGGGTGTCGTGAATCTAGGCGAAGAGCGATCGAACGAAAGTACTGCACGAATATGCGATATCGAGATAAAAATCTAACGAGCGATAACCAACCGTCGATTAGCGAATCGTCAAAAATTCTCCAATTACGTGGAAATGGAAAATACGTTTGCGAAGCGCGGTTCCGAGGATTCGTCTCTCATCTCCTACCGCATCGTCGTTTAGTCACTGTCGTTTCTGACTACAGGGCAAGATAACAACGTCATCGATCAATGTGCCTCCGACGGCCGTACGGAGGAAGCTCGCAAAGTGACGTATACATATACGCCGTGACAGAGAGGCAAGCTTGCGGATTGCTTATGAGCTTGTAAAGAGACGGTGAACGCAACGTACTCTACCGTGTCGCTTTCCGTGTATTTGCGACGGCATGGGTTTCTATAGAGCAGCCTTATCAACGATGCCTGCATCTTGAATCTTTAAAGTGCACCGCGAAGGGGGTCGGTATCGAGCGCACACTTTTCCGTAAATCTTTAACTTATTAGATCGTAGGAATATAACCGATGCACGTGGATGTAAAATCATTTATTCAGCGAGACCGTTGGTAGAGGATTTACGTCGTTTAACGTCATTTTTAAATCACACGGATTATTACGATATTCCTATCCCAAAATACTTATGGCGTATAATGTATTGGACGTGAAACAGATGTACGCAACATAAGTATTTACCCGTCCAGTGACTTTTGCAATCGCGATAATAACCTTGACGCGTGTATAACTTTTTTACTTATTACAATCCCAATATGAATTTTCTTAGTCAAGCCCGGAATATAATTCCAAGCCACGATCATCGTAATTTTTTCACGCCGTAATATATACCAGAGTTGCGCATGGTAGAAAGTCCGACCTGCACAGAGGTTCGTGAGCTCTACGACTGCAGCATTCGATGCAGAAAATAAGATGCAAACTAATGTTTCGTATGGCGTGTGATAAAGTAGTGCATGGAGGATCAGAATCGTATGGTAAATCGTAAATTTTAACAAAACGTTACACGCGCGTATGTAATAAATCATAGATAAATTACGCGCCCCTCGTACTCGCGGTAAAAACGATTCGACCTCGATGGTTACTTAAGGAGGCTACGACGGAAGATGTGCACGTGACGAAATTAAATATTTGAAAGAAATGCGCCGCACAGGTTTTTTTATCCACGAAGAACGAGAATCGGCCTCTTTCCGTTTTAACCGATTGAATTTTTTCCGCGACACGGTTAACTCCTTCGTATCGTTGAACCGTACGGATAACCGTATCTCGTTCGAAGGCGAGATAACGGCGTTATCGATCGATACGTTGTTAACGGTCACGAGCGCGCGTAGGCAAAACAAGCACAGACGGAACCGGCTGTAGGCCGATCTCGGCGAACGACAAACAGTAAGATCGATTAGATTCCGCAAGGAGAAGCCGGTAGCGCGACGGAAAACCGGTGAGGCATGCCGACAGTTGGCTTTGATGGCGAAAAGATAGGAATAATTAAAAGTCTGTCAGGACTAACACCTAAAGGCGCGTGAAAATGACGATAACGAAAGTGGCAACGTCCACGCTGACGTCCAGAGGCAAGATAAAACACCGACACTCTTGCGACCACCCGCTGTACGTACTTTCATCCGTATTCCGCATTCCACAGATTTTCTATACCTCTACGATTCCAACGAGGTTAGCTCCTTCTTACGAACCTCGGGGATTTTCATGGAATCGAGAAGAGTGGTGGGTCGATATTTACAACGAACACGTCCGTAGTTTTCCGTGCAGTTGCGGGCAAAATACGCGAAAAGCTTGAAAAAATCGTTTTAATGGGTATAATCGAGTTACGAAGCGCTTCGTTCGGCAATCGCCGTGATACACCTATAACGAGCATCGAATATCCCACGTACGCTTTTAAGCTCAACTTCGCATCTTGTCCCGGGAACTTTCTTTGTCGTACATTAAAAAAAAAAATCGTGTGAAATGAAAATGATAACCGACGAAGAAACGATGCGCGAGACGATAAAGGCCATGTTTCCGATGCAAGCGAGAGCGAGAGGGACAGAAGTCCGGCGGGTGGTCATAAATCCGCAAAGAGGCAATCGTCATAACCGAAGCCATCCTTTACATGACGATCCGCGAGCAGCGGACGAGAAGGTGGGCGATGCAAGGGTGGAGGATCGTTGTCGGTGGGAGGAGCGAGGCGCACTAGTTTTCTCCCCTGTTAGGAATAAAAGCGAGGAGGGAGAACCGGTGGTTGTAGGAAGTCGGGTGGATTATCGATTATAATCATCGGGCGCCGCGGCGGATCCGCAGTCATTAGGGGCGGCTAGGCGTCGTTCCACCTTCCTCCAACTGCCGGAAGCGACCGCTCGAATATATA